>JASVER010000020.1:2071970-2118092 GCA_030449065.1 Oceanodroma leucorhoa
CCCCCCAGACCGCGGCGGGCCGCCCGCGGGTGCCCATGGCCGCCCCGCACCGGCCCGCTCCGCTCCGCGCCCCGGCCGCGCACACCGAGAGCTCCCCCTGCAGCCCCGCGCGCACACGGCGCCCCCTGCAGCCCTCCCCCCCATCAGCTGGGTTCTCCACGTCAGGCTGGGAGTTACTAGTTTCAACAGAACAAAGAGCGAAGCGTTTCGCAGGTGGCTTTTTGCTGTTAGAGGAAGGCAGCCTTTCCCCACAGCTGCTGGTGCTGCCCTCTCCCCCCCCTCCCCCAAGTGGGATTTGCTCCCAGCTCGATTCTACCTGGGCACCCTTCTCCGGGGGAAGCAGTCAGGGCACTGGCCGGGCAGCCTGGTCAGGGCTCCAGCAACGCCACAAGTCAGCGTTTCCGCCAGGTTTGACCAGAGAAGGTGCCTGGAGAACACAGTTGCATTCTCCTCCAGTATCTCCTTTCTCCAAATCACACTCCAGAAACCGTCGCTGTAGGGTAGCATGCTCCCTCCTGTAGTCGCCAGCAGCTGGCTAAGAGGGGGCACATCACCTAGGCAAGTCATCTAGAACAACCCTTGCTGTTGTCAGCAAGTGACTGCCAGCCATTCATAAAGCTGTTTTCTCTATGCTGTTCTTCTTTCTTCTCACTCAGAGCACAACACGCATTCAGCCCCCTTCCAGATGCTCCCGGTGCTCAGTCAAGGTAATAAAGACTGGATTCTATTTAGCAGATTTTTACTCCATGGGGACTCACGGTGGGGTTTAAGCCACAGTGACATTTCCCTTGCTCCCTGCCTCTTCAGGCCTTTGCTTTAAATTCTTTCAGAGACAGAAGCCTTTGACTTTTGGGCAACAACCCTCCGTGAAGTGCTATTTCTACCCGTTGAAAGTCCATGTACAGAAAAATATTTCTGCTATATTCAGACCAAACCAGAAGTTTCAAGAGATGCTTGGGGGCTACCTCTGGGGTGCTAGGAGAGCGGACACGTCTTCCCTCTCACCGCCAGCTTCCACTTGAGAAGTGCAATGCCTCTTCAAAGCAGCCCACCACCACAACCAGCCACTTTGGTTTAGCTCGCTCTTGTTTTGTCAAGCCCACTAGAATAAGGCAGCTGGCTTGCAGAAAACGGGACAGTCAGCTGCCACACACTTCGCCATGCTTTCTCCTAACAGCCTTGTTCACCCCCTTCAGATTATCTTCTCCTGTATAATCTAGCCTATATGTTGTTTTCCAAGACCCTTTGTGCCTGTGCTGTTTGGTGGTCAACAACTGACTGAGGTGAGACACAGAAGACAGTGGTTGCATCACGCATAGTCAGAAACATTGTTAGGTAAATCTGCTAAAGGTCTTAGCTAACACATGCAGGAGGAGCATAAATCTACATTTCAAGTTCTTGATTATTCCACATCTTTTAAATGTTTGGCAACTTGGACAGATTTCTTCTTATGGGCTGCATTTGAGTTTGATGGCAACACCCTAAGTCAGAGCAGGGGCAAGTGTGAGGAAGGCAACTTGGTGAGCAGACACATCATGGTGCCTATACCAGCCCATCTCCCCCCAGACCACTGACAGGCAGGACAGAGTTCTGGATGCCAAGAGTCTTTCGCCAGCACTTGCTTTTGACTTTTATTCTGCAACCAGCATCACCTACTGAGGGAGGGAGGTTACACATCCTGCTTTTTACCACCCTCCTTTAGCCCCTTTCTTCTTCTTCTGCTGCTGTTTCTTCTTGGTGGCCGGGGCACCAGCRGGTTTTTGGTGCCTGGGGGGGATGACGTTACTTGTGGCTGATACAGCTGCAGCGCTGCCGGGCCGAGGGGAGGTAGGTGGGCTGCTGGCAGTCCTACTGGCATCCCTGCAGGGAAGACAAGAGAAAG
Source organism: Oceanodroma leucorhoa (assembly GCA_030449065.1). Lineage (NCBI taxonomy): Eukaryota > Metazoa > Chordata > Aves > Procellariiformes > Oceanodroma > Oceanodroma leucorhoa. The sequence continues at coordinate 2,073,853 of JASVER010000020.1, forward strand.
AGAGACCACGTGGGTTCACAACCACCCGCAAGATGTAGCACTACTGCAGGAAGCTGACAGCAAAAAACAGCAGCTGCCCCATAAGATAGYGTTAGGTACCATTATGTATGGGAGGGCACTCATGAAAGGAGATCTTAAATAAGCTTCAATATATATAGAAGGGCTGATGGATGATRGGAACATCTCAAAGGGCAGGCAATCACTTTCTAACTGATGTTCACTAGATAGTGTAAGTCCTCAACAACGAAAGCAAGGCTAACTTGAATAGATACGTGACAGCTCATGCAACACATGAGAAGCCTTCCAGGCCCCCACACTTAGGCAGTGCAAACCCAACATCCTTTCTCTCCCCTTAACCACAAAGGCATCTTTGTGCCAGCTCTCCTTGCAAACACTGCTCAAGCCAACAGTACCGCAAAAGGCTTTTCATGCTTCTGTTTTGAGACAGCTGTCTAAAGAGAAACTATCAGAGAGCACTGGCAATYCCCTGCGTTGCTATTATTTTAGAAGTACTTCCTTCTCTCAGATGCTAGTAAGTCACCATCTTGCTGTCAGGCCTCACACACAATGGTAAACCCTGATTCCAGCTCAAATAATCAGTGTCAACTTAGAAGGAAGTATAGTGTTTTCCCAAATCATGGCTAACAGTTCTCCAGCTGCCAAAAGACTTCAAAGCAAATAGCTCGAGAGAAAGCATGCAAAATTCATCTTATCGTCAAAGCTACGAAAAGCACATTAAAAGACTACGGGAATTTTATTTGCACCTTAGCACCTTCAAGCATGCCTATCATATCATAGGTTTTCAGCAACCTATAGGCATCTTCGGGAAGAGCAGCTGGTAGAAGGTTCAAGTGGCAAAGTACAGTTTCACTTGTGCTACCCGCAGTTGGCGTGGTGACAGAGGCACAGAAAAGCAGCACAAACCCAGCCCTCCCAGCCACCCAGGAGTGACTCCCCACACCAAGCCCTGCAAAATGGGTACTTACAGTTCAGAGGAGCCAGCTGTCGTTGAACCCTGAGTCCCCTTGCCAACCTGATCCTTCTTCTTGCCCTTCTTCCGTCCACGATAGTAGGAACGCTCTCGCATTGGAAGCCACCGCTCAGGGTCGGGAGTCACCTTGGGGTCGTAGTTCTTAGGCAGCTTTCCTGCAGAACATCCAGTGCCAGGAAATGAGATTGGGGTCAACACACTAGAGAGGCATCATCAAGGGATACACATGGGATGTCAGTAGCCAGGAAGCGCAGAGCCCACATCATTCTAAAGGGGTGTTGCTCTCACTTCTGTGGAAAAATGCCCCATCCAAAGAAGCTATCATGAAGATCTGGGTTCACAGGGACCCAGTCCCAGCAAAGGGCTCCAGCTCCTGGAGAGCTGAAGGCTGGCTATTTGAAGAAACAATCCGGCAAGCTCTCTGGAGCTGTGCCGTGCCAACAGCTAGGAAATGCAACTTACCCTTCTTTTTTTTCTTCTTCTTCTTCACATCCCCTTGTCTGAAAAGCAAGAAGGGAAACAGCCGCTGTGACACAGCACGGACACAGCAGACAAGTCAACTAAAAACTAGCTCTGGAAGAAGCTAAACCATTCCCATCTCTCTCAAAAACTTGGTCTGCTGCTACCTGAAGTTTCTTGCGGTTAAACAACAGCCTCCCTTTCCACCAGCCTGCCTTCTACAGCAATGCCCCCACCACACCAGGTGTGGTTCTTGTGCCACCCCAAAGAATGACTGCATCAGAGCTACAGCAGCCCGCTTTACCCTTGCTCCTTCTGCTGGTTGTCTCCAGTGAGCTTCCCAGCTTTCTTCCGAACATAGGTTGCTCCATGAGAGTTCTCCAGCGCATCAACATCTACTTTCAGTGACATGGCGTCCGAGGAAGGCAAGTGTTTGCTCAGACTGCAAGGGAAGAGTTCAGGGATGCAAACTGGCAAGCCAAAAGATAAACACCCAGGTTTGCCCAGATAGCAACGGGCAACTTCAGCTTGAACAAATTCAGCGTGTTAGCAATGCAGACACCAGACAGGCCTACAGGGTTAGTTCCAGCTCTCTCACCAGCTTCCCACACAAGCTGGGATGAGCTGCTTAATTGCCATCTGCCTCATTTTTCCCTTCTTTGATATGGGGACAGAAGCAGCAACTTCCTCTGAAAGCTGCTCAGGGTGGCAAAAGCAGTATGTGAACCTGATGTTCTGGGTCAGTGAGAGCTTAGCCATATCTTATCAGGCACAGTCCTGCATTACTACCGCAGGTTTAAGATTCCAACAGAAAAGATGGAGGAGCTCCTATTTTTGGTTCTACCTAGTCTTAAGTTATCAATTCTCAGAGAGAAGGAGGCCAAAGACAAAAGGGTCCTGGGATCCCACAGTAATCAAACCAATTAGGAAAATAATGTAGGTCCAGACAACTTGACCTAGATATGTAGCTGTTCTGGAGATGTTCCTTGCCTTTCTTCAGGTGAGAGTGGGTCTGAACTCCCCACACAGCTGAAATCCAAGGGAGCCATGCCCAAACGCCTCTTTCTTTGCTCCGATACCACCATCAAAAGGATACACTTTAGCTTTTTCAGGGTCCACCAGGGAGTAGGCAGAGATGAGCTGTGCCAGAGTATGCACGTCTTTTGGGTTTTGCCTTTGTAGGAAAAAATAAAGACCAAGTTACCACGGTACACACTCATCCCAAAGACACTCATCCCATTGTATCACCATGCAGTGCTTGCTGCTGCAGCATAGCTGCTATCTGTGGGAACAGGCATGTCAGTCTGGTCTCCTCCAGAGCACATCACCAAACATCACTGGTGTGGACGAAGCGAGGTGCAGACATCTCCACAGTATCATGAAGGCAATGAAAGACAAAAATCCCTCAGGTCCCAGTAGCAAAGGTAAGTTAACAGTCCCCCCCAAAAATCCCACCAAGTGCATAATAAAAACTAAAACCTAGACATTCACGGTTTATACAGCATCAGAAAAAATGACACATCCCAGTCCCCAAAGCAACCTTCACTGCAACAAGAGGCCTCTGGGACAAGTCAACCAGGTTTTCAAGTGAACATAAGCTATAGATCAAATGAATGATCCCCTCTCCTTCCAAAACATGGCTTTGCATCGGAGCGCCTGTGCAAAAGCAACTCCTAAGGAGGGCTACCAGTCAACCAACAGTGTCAGGCACTGCCTGGCACCAGCCAGCTTGCAGAGGCCTCTGGGTGGAGACCTGTGGGAGCAGCTCGAAACACCTGGCATTTGAATCAAGGTTGAATATCGGAATTTGTTGTGCTGCACGTTTGCCAAGCCTTTGAAGAACTAATTTTACAAGGTCAGGTTGGAAAACTGCCTGGAGGTATGCCTGAGAAAATGTGACTGAAGACAGTCACAAGTATGTGTGTGGAGCGTGTGTTTATCTTTAACTGTTCTGAGGACTGGCAAACRTTCTGCTGAGCCAGATATGTGCTCCCGTTTTAGTAACATATAAATATGCTGTAAGAGACAATAAAAAGGGACTGTCTGTCTTCTGCTGCGGCTCCCGAGAACCAGAGTACTGTCATCCTGAGTCTCTCATCACCACAGAGACCTTCCGTTCAGCAACCACCCAACTCACTTCCAGAGCTCCTCCAAGTCGCTGATTGCTTCCTTCTTCCTGCCATGCTTTAATTTGAAGTTGGCAGCTTCCCTTATCAGCGACAAATGGACAGGAGACTTTGGCTGAAAGACACAGCAGCCATAATTAGTTCCTCGTTATCGCAGGATGGAGCTCAGCTCTAGCTGGCTTTAATGCCCCTGAGACCTGGCCAAGGAGAATTGAGTTGGCACCCTGTCATGCAAAAGGTAGACCACCTTTGCACTCTAGGATGTGAGGCAGAACAGCATGGGACAAAGCAGCTTGCTGCTCCACAATGTTTTCTCATCGGGGAGAAGGCCTGATTGCTACATTTGGTGACCCATTGCCTCCTAATCTGGCAGGAGCTGCCGCTCCCTGTTTGCAACACATCTAAAATAATGATGCAGTGATAAAATGAACGCTCACAAAACAGGAGCTCACAGGTCTCCAAAACCCCAACTGGATGAGCTGCTGGGACTGTGCATCAATGGGAAAAGCTGAGTTGGACTAGCTAGAAAAGACTGGGACAAAGCATTAGCTCCTCTGGTCTGACTTACCTGGAATTGCTGATACCACTGGATAGCCTGTGTAAAGACCTCGATTGCACTGTCAATGTCCTCTTCATGACTGTACATTGTCACCAACGCAGACACCTGCAGACATTCAAGAGCAGCTTATAGCAGATCCTCACAAAAGCTGTCTACAGCCAGAGAGTCAGCAGTTAAATGATGSGATTTCCTAAAAGCAGACTCAATGTGAGCTTTCTGCTCTGTCCCTAAAAACCAGCTGTGGTAACAGGCAGGATACCCAGGAAAGACCTTCCTACCCAGGTCCCTCCCAAAGAAATGTCCCCACCAATCTTTCTCCTTCGGTACAAGCTGAAGACTGCATGCACAGAAAGAACCTTCTTGTCTTGGCACTTTCTTTGCTTGCCACTGGACGCAGTTTCACTAGAAACCCTTTTTCTTCCCCCATTCTCTATCCCAAGAGCCATGAACAAAAAATGCAGCACTGAAGAGATGATACAGACACCATCTGCTTGTCTACACTCCAGTCACAACTAGAGGTGACCCAGGGCAAGGAACTGGTATTGCTGACTGCCCCCATAAATTACTCTGATCATTAGCAATTGGAACAGACCTACAACTGCCAGCCACTGCTCAAGATGCTTATGCTGTACACTTGAGCATTTTCAAGGTCATCAAGCTTTTCCCAATACCAGATGTGGACATGCGTGCAGACCGAGGTGATGCTGTGGGGATGGAACATATGACACTATCTCCCTAATGCCTGTTGTCCTAAAGCTGCTTCAAAAACTTCCCAACAGTACATACCAGGGAAGCAGCTGTTCCAGTCATGTCATGCAAGTAAATCCAGGCAACACGCAGGTTTGAGGGATTACGAGAGTACAGGAACATAGGCAGAGAGCATATCTGCTGACAGGCAGAGTACTTCTGTGGCTAAGTTCAGGCCACCTGATGCAAGTTATAATCCCACCTTTGTCCAAGACAAGGAAGATGGGCTCAAATTCCCTGCAGACACTCAGGTCAAGTGAAAACCACAGGGAAGAGGCAACAGGGAGCAGGCAATACAAAGCTGTGCTACAAGGGATAAACCTCACACAGTTCAGACTGAGTTTTGCTTACCATACCAGGCTTGTGCTGCAGTTCTTCTATGCTCCTCAGAATCATGCAGGCTTTGGTGACACTGCCTAGAAGAGAAACAGGGAGGAACATGCTCTTCTAAGTGGCATGGTAACACTTCACCCTGCCTGTGAACTTCCAGTCAGAGGTGAACAATGGGGACATAACGATTCCCTTCTCAGAATATCTCCTCTGTTTGCAGGAATAAAGGACAGGCCTCCACACAAAGGACCTTTCTGCCCTTGCCACATCCTGCAAGGGTTCAGGAGCAAGCTCTTGCAAGCAGGGTCTTCTCTTCCAGGAGCAACTCTGCACTGCCCAACTGTATACAGGAATGGTAGCATCAGGGAGCCTCACACTGCTCCCAAGACCCTCCTGCCCCAGAACAGATTCAGCCCTATTATTCACAAAGACTGTGGGCATCTCTGCCAGGGATCTGTGGAGCCTGGACATCCAGACATTAAGCCATGAGCTCTATCCTGCCATAGCCAAATACGTAGAATGCCCAACTGAAAGCATCTCTGCTCTGCACCCCTGTCGCAACAGTGACCGCAGCAAAGGTTGCCCTAAAGCCTGTTTTTCTCACCCCTTGTACCATTATCATGTGCAGACACTTCCCAATAAAAGACGATACTGGATACCTTGAGCAATTTTTAGCTGGGCCATCGTCAGCTTGATCTCAGCTGCATTGGCAGGGTGCTGGTCTGCAAAATCCTGAGAATCAGAGGAAAGAACAATTCAAAAAGTGTGTGGGCACCAGGCTGCTGCTCTGGTGAATCATATCTCATGCTCAGTCACAGCAAGCTGGCAAGAGTCAAAGGAAGCTTTCCAGCACAGGCAGGCTTCAGCACACAGCAGAGGGTGGCTCCAAACTATGCCAGTGGCCCATCATCCTCTCAGATTTCTGTGCCAGGCCACTCACTCCTGCCCAAAAGGAGGCTGTTGCAAACTGCTTGCAAGCAGAGCAGCAGAACCCACTGCTTACCCTAGAAGAAGTCTACTACAGCTTCCTAAGCATGAAAATCAGAGGTACAAGGGAACTATTTCCCTTTAAAAGTGGCATCGTTCAGTTGGGTGTAAATGCTTTCCAGCAGCATTAAACCAAACCAAAATAAGCACAGTCAGATACCCCTGGAAATTTAAAGCAGACAAAACAAGCTAAGGGAAACAGCACACGAGAACACAAAGCACAAGTTTAAGTGGAGCTTGGCCAAAGGAGTACTTTCTCTCAACCTACCTGCAGAAGCCCTACAGCCTTTGCATGCTGCTTCTCGCGACACAGTTGGGCTGCCTGGATAAGCACAGGGAGCAGATGCTCAGGGCTCTGCGACTGCAGGCTTGCCGACAGCTTGCGGCACTGATCTGCCTGAGGAATGGGAAGAGAGAATACACTTTTCTCAACCTCTGCAAGCACCTAACACAGGGCTAACATACCTGTTGTATCTAAGAAGAGATGCTAGTCATGGCTTCCCTGAAACGGGTATACAGAWCCAAGAATAAGTCCCCTTAGTAGCACTTCAGATGCATCTAAGAACCCCACACACCCTTTCTGCCTCATAGCCATCTCCAATCAAGTCACTACACAACTGCCTGTCTGTTCTTTTAGGGATGATTTTCTTTTTCTCCTCACTTACGTGCCCAAACCAAGTGGTCTTATATTCTGACACAGAACAACTGCATATCCATTTTTGCCTAGTCAAACTCCTGTGGAGAGTGCCAAATCGCTAGCTACTTACTGCAGATCAGTTTCCCCTACCTGGTTAGTGTACATTGCCAGCAAAGCTTTGTTGAATTCAATCGCCTGGAGCTGTTTCTTGGAGAGTTTATGCTCAACACCTTCTGCATTGGTCAGCTTCACCTTTTTCTTTGAGTCAAAAACATTTTGGTCCTGGAGAAATCACACATCATGAGATTTCACTACGTTCCTTGAAGAAGAAAAGGTCTCTGGGTCTGTGATTTAACTACTGTTTAGGAAAAAGTCTTTCCTGATTACCCCCCTTCTCTCCACAGAAGCAAAGAAGCAGGCTGAGTAACCACCAGGAAGGGCCACATTGAAAGCAGCAAGGTAATTCTATACCTTGTTAATTGTGATGATGTTATTTGCAATGACAGCAAGCAGTCCTACATCTGTTGGCCTGCAGATAAGAAAAGCAGAAAGCACATTGTTATTAAACAGTGGTCTCTCTACAGATGGAAGACTGAGCTTGTTTTAGAAAAGCCCTTACTTCAACTTGATTATTTGATTGTAGAGCTGTAGGGCATCCTCTGTACGACCCTGCAGTTGCATGATGTAAGCCATCTGACCATGAATAATGGCCAGTTCAGCCTCAATGTCTTCATCTGTCACATCCTGAAGGAAAATCAAGGCAAAAAGAAAAAAGTTGCCATCTCACCTCTCTTCCCCTGGCTTCAGCACTCTGCTGGCAAAAGTCTATAAGCTCTCTTGGGCAGCATTAGCAGCAAAGTACCCCAGCCACTACAGGTGAAGGTGTAGCCACAGCACAAATACAAGCGTATCTGGGTYAAACCAGGAGAAAAGAAAGCTTCACCTGCTCTTGCAAGAATCTGAAGACACCCTTAACTTGTGCACTGAATCTGCCCTTCTGCTTGAACCGACGACAGTGATTACAGATTTCCTACATTTCCCAACACCCACTCAGCATGTTCATCCATAGCATGAGTGGGTCAGAGGGAGGTTTCAGACAACCCGTACCCATCCTGCCTGCCAGGCACCACAGGCAACTGTGCAAGGAGCACAGCAGCAGTCTGCGGTGTTAGCTACACTGCTGCAGCAACCATGATTGCTGCTCCAGCCTCAGAAGCAGGTACCAGCACCAGTGGCAAGTCTTGCTGGGTAATACTGCACAGCAGCTTTGGCTGTCCTCTGCGGTATACTTTATCACCGCATCCCTCGTTCATGCTGGCGCAAAGCAAACACTTTCCAGAACAACAAGAACTTACAGAGTCTTCTGATAGCGATTGGCGGCACAGCTCTAGAAGGAAAAACAAATGGAAGGACACAGTTTAAAAGGCTTTAGGGGAAAAAAAAACAGCCTAGAAGCATGGGGGAACATATACTTTTTTCATGTATCCCTGAAAATTCTGCAGCATTACAAGGGCACATCAGACTACAAGTCTCATGATGGATGGGACTGAACACGACGGAGATGACTAGATGATGCAGAAGTATCAAATGCACAGGAGATACTGTCCTTCCCAAAGCTGCCTTCTGAAAACAGAGTCACACACTCATTTTCTCTCCTGAACAAATTTCCTTAAACCTGATCTTTTCCATAGGGATCACTTAGCTGCAACTGCTCACCATCTTGGGAGTTATTTTAAGTGCTGCAAGCCTGCAATATTCAGATTACACCACCCTTTACGGGGCATCAATTCCATCAATTTTCAGTACAGATTGCAGTCACTTAGCTTTCTCATTTACCTCACCAGGAAATCACTTGTTTTGCTCTCCAAAGGACTACTATCACAGCACATACGTTCAAATGGCCGCACCTCGACCAGTGTTCAGTTTTGGGCCCCTCACTACAAGGAGGACATTGAGGTGCTGGAGCGTGTCCAGAGAAGGGTGTCAAAGCTGGTGAAGGGTCTGGAGAACAAGTCTTMTGAGGAGCGGCTGAGGGAGCTGGGGTTGTTTAGCCTCGAGAAGAGGAGGCTGAGGGGAGACCTTATCGCTCTCTACAACTACCTGAAAGGAGGCTGTAGAGAGGCGGGTGTTGGTCTCTTCTCCCAAGTAACAAGTGATAGGGCAAGAGGAAATGGCCTCAAGGGGAGGTTTAGATTGGATATTAGGAAAGATTTCTTCACCAAAAGGGTTGTCAAGCATTGGAACAGGCTGCCCAGGGAGGTGGTGGAGTCACCATCCCTGGAGGCGTTCAAAAAACATGTAGATGTGGCACTTCGGGACATGGTTTAGGTTTAGTGGGCATGGTGGTGTTGGGTCGATGGTTGGACTTGATCCTAGAGGTCTTTTCCAACCTTAATGATTCTATGAAATTACACATGCTCAATAAATCAGTTGTATGGGAAAGCTGCTATTCTATCACCAAAATCGGGACAGAACTGTCCTATTTATCTGCAAGAGCAATTAGATCAGAAAGAAACTAATTCTTCCTAATTCTCCCTCCCGGGCTTTTTTTTTTTTTTTTTTAAACACACACACAAAATCGCCCTTCCACCCCATAGAAAAAAAACCCTCTTCACAAAAAAAACTCATTTACTGGCTTATACTAATTTCATACCTAATTCAGACCATGAAGTATCTTTATTTTTTACAGTATATGTTTATATATATACATATACTAACAAAACCAGGAGTCAGAATAGATGAAACATCTCATGCTTATGAGAAGAGAGTACACTCCTGCCTACTTCCTACTTCAAAACACTGCTCAAAGGCTTTGAACAGCAATCAGGGGGCTGTAAGAGAGTCAGGAGATGGTACATGCCGCATGGCTCTGGAAAAGAGCTGCAGAGGAATGCTTCTACAAAAACACCAGTTCTGTCAGGARCCATCTGGAAACTTACAACAAATTCTGCTGTTGGTCAGTTTTTAAGTTTTCAAAACCTCTTTCTCCCTGATTAAGCATGTCTATTGAGGCAAGTAACTACTTCTATCACACAAAGCTTCCCTCTCACCTCACCATGTTTTTACCTTCTGCTTTCTGTAGTTTTTTCATTGCTTCATTCAACTTTCCTTGCCCAATCAATGCACATGCACTGTTATAACACAGCTCGTAGGTAGCTTCTCGAAGGCCCAAGTCCTCCTAGCATGAAAAGCAAATGTAACACTGCATAAACACCAACTGATCTATACAGATTTGACAGGCAACGGATACAAACTATAGTTTTCATGTACATTCAAACTTTTCCTTGCAAAATAAATTCAGAGGCAATTTTAAAAGGGCATACACCTGGCAAATAAGTCACAGTGCAAAGGATCTTCCCTCACACTGCACAACAAAGTCAGAGGCAATTGACAAGGCAGCAACAAAACTCCAGCCTGAACTTGGGGACTACTTAGGCTGCTGAAAGAGGGCGGGTAAGAACCGCTACTCTAGAGAACTAGAAAATGGATCCACAGCGCTGAACAGAAAGCTGAGCATGCTGCGCAAACTGCCAAGGACAAAGATTTCTGAAAAAAATGAGAACATTAYAATCTGCACTGCTCAGTAAGAAAAATATTCCCAAGCATGGCTGGGTGATCCAGGCAGTTAGTTTTACCCTGGGCAAGAGGGTAATGAGAAACAGGAAAGTGCTAGTCATCACAAGTGTTCTGCCTAATGCAGGCTCAAGAGAGATGTACTTCCTGCTCTGCTGTGACATCTACTAATACAAGTCTCATAGAGATCAAAGATGAAGTATAACTCTTCATCCCTCAGAATAACAACAGCATTTATTCCTCCATAGAGGGGAAGCCACTAGGTGATCTTCAATACACTCAGAAGTCATTAAGAGAYAGTCATTAAGAAACACATTTCTATCCTGTTAGATATCTACGATTCCATATCCTTTATTCCTTGGCTCTCACTTTCACACACATACACGCACACACTTACTTACTGGCATCACCTTCTCCCATGTGCTTTGTGCTGCCACAACAGCAGAGAGGTTGGTTTTTCTCTCTTCCTCATACTCATCCTGGGAGTTGCGGATGAGATCCCTGTATGCAGTCAGACAATCATCATAACGCTCCAACCTGTACAACTGAGAAGGGGAAGGGATTAGCCTTCAGAATAGTATTTCCCTGTGCATGCTAGTAACTACAGCCTCCTTCTGCCCCCCTCCATAGACTGGAAGCAGCAGAGCATTATATATTTTAAGTTGAACATTACTAACATTTGYATCTACCTTTAAGGCAAACTCTACAGATTGCATTTGCAAGGACTCAAGCAATGACACCAGATACCTGCACACAAACAGCACAGTTCTTACTGCTAAAACAGCCTCTTTAAAAGCAGCAGTTTACACAGTTTTGTCCTCAAACAGCCTTTTTCCAGATTAGGTCACCTCTCTATGAGAGAGATTAAATGAATGGGCTTTCATGCAGCTGAGAGAAGACAGCCAATTCTTCACAAAACTGTTCTGATCAACCAGGGAGAAACCAGAGAAGAAACACAACTCCTTTTCTGCTTCACTTCTAATGCCTGAGATACCTGTCCAGGAATGGTTTGCAGGACCTGATATCCAATGCAAGCAAATGGCTCAACCACCAATAAACCTCATCAGYTCTCTTCCATCCTCCATCCCCTCAGCCAGATGGCTATTATCAGGCCAGACCCAGGAAGGGAGAGGGAGTCACAGTCATACTGCTTTTGTTCAATGGCCATAAGATGACTCTGCCTCCAGCAACAGGTGACTGAAGCTCCACAGAAGTTGGAGCAGTTGGGAACCATACCTCTCYTTACCTTCAAGGCAGAGAAGGAAATTCTGTCCCCATACTTGCGCCACATTAGAGGAGGGACAAGGCATCCAGTATATGAAAATCCCACCAGGAAGAAAAGCTTGTAATTACCACTTGTCCATAAAGCTCCTTCAGTTTGTCTGTCTGCTGACTGGCACTCTGAATGGTCTTGAGAGCATTTTCAATACGATTCAACCTGTATTCACAGTAGGCCTTCTCAAAGGCAATAATGTCACTGCAAGGACAAGACAAAGGCTGAGAGCAGGCACTGTAGTCTTCATTCAACAGCGTTCACCCACCTGAACACACTTGTTTAAGCAGCCCTAATTAATCACAGACTGCTACATTCCCAAAGAGCCCAACACCAGAGGTGAGCACATGATCCCAGATTACTGAATTATGTATCTGTTGAGCACTGAAAATATCTTAAACCTACTTCAYGTTCAACAGAGAAGGAATATCAAAACTCCCCCTAAAATGCTATGTTCCACCTACCCCCTGGGTTACCACTTAAGCCAAAGGAAAATTAATCAGTAATTCCCTTACTTCATCACTGGTGCCACTTGTCACCAGCTATTTCTCTATTTAAAATTATCTCAGTCCAGCTGAGTATTAGGGGAGTCTGAAAACAAACAAATGGCATTAAGAATTAAAGCAAAGCAGTGGGCCAGCTCCAGTTCAGKACAGGACAACTCCAAGGTAGAACAAGAACCACCACTTTCCCTGCTCTGCAGGATACAGACAGACACACAGCAAGGCCAAGCTAAAGAAATCATAGGGAGAACTCTGAAGCCAGTTGAATTTAAAGAAACTACTCCTCCTCCTCACCATATACTACCAAAAAAAAAAAAAAAAAAAAGCTAAAAAACTTAAATTAAACCCCTTCCATCCCAGGAAAGAAGGAATTTGTGGCTAAGGTAAGTATGTTTTATTCAGATGTGACCATAAACGAGGGTATGTTTTATTGCACTGATACTACAACACACTTTTCGGGAAGTTCCTTAACTAGAGCAGTATCTGAAATACAAAAATGTTGCTGCCAGGCAGTTCTTGGGTAGCAATTTTCATCCTAGTTGTTGCACAAAGAGCATCTTCATYAGGAAGAAAATTAGAGTCTGCTTAATGACACAAATGGGAAGCTTGACTTGTTCTCAAACACAAGTTGTCTCCAAGGTCCTGATTTTGAGAACATGCACAAAGGGCTTGCACCACCCCAAAAGCTGAAGCAGTACCTTCAGGCTGGCAAACAAAAGGACCCCAAGGAGCTGTATGGTAAGACTACCAAGCAAAGCTAACAGCTCTCTGCCACTGGCAAGGGCTTCTCCCTCCTCTCTTCACTCCCCATGAGATCTGTCCCCTTCCCTTGTACCAGCTATGGTGCTCAATCACATCCACAAGCAGAATCAGCTCATGAAGGTGGCTGAAAACTAGATTAGAGACAATCCCTTCAACAGTAACACCAAGATGTCAGACTGTCTCACACTCATCCAGACCACCTCTCACACCCAGAATAAATCAGTGTTTCACTGAGAAGCCCAATCTCAATGGCTCTGAGCGCCTCCTGCTCTTTATTTTGCTGCCTATTAATCCCCTCCACTGTAAGCTGCAGCAGCTTCTCAAGGACTTGTAGCTTCATATTTTGTAAAGTACAGCAAGACACAACTCACCTGGTTAACACTTTAGTGTGGGTGTTGATTACGCTGAGGGCTTCCTTGAAGTTCCCGTTCTGGATAAGACACACTACTTTACACTGAAGTGCAGTCACATCGTCCTTGCTGATCTGCAGTACTGGAGGAGAAATCAGTTTCAACACAACAACCTAACTCATTATCAGACACACCAGGGCTTTGTAAGAGCCGTATGTTGTTACAGTTGCAAAAACCCATCATAGAGAGCAGTCATGTCAATTTAAAAGGGTCCTGGCATGGCTTGCTTTGGCTCAAATCATGAAACAAATCCTCTCAGGATAAAAGAATCCAGTATAAATGCTAAACTTACCCCAAGTGACCACTGTGCTAACATGCCTCGAACAGAGCTKCACCAAAGGAGCTGTACGCACCTAGACAAACCTTTCATTGGCATTTCACTTCCAGGCAGAAAACACAGTGTCAAAACCTGAGTGCCACGTAAAGCATATACAGGAAGAAAAACACCTGATGTAAAAGAACAGTACGGCTCTAGACAGGCAGTCACTTTATATGCTAATACTTTCTACCTGTGGAAGAGGGAGAATTAGGAGAGAGAAATAGATTTTGGTATTTGATTTTTTCACACGATCCCGACTCTCTGATGTGCCGGGACAGGAGCTGAGTCCCTACTCCCTACACACAGCAAAGAGAGAACTTTTAGCCATAATGTGCCTTACATCGCAATCCCACTTTGGATGCCAAAACAACACATCTCAATGTGGACTCTTCACTCCCAAGTCAGTTGGTCCATATGCACAACACTGCTCCTCCAGCTCCCGGGGGAAAAGCCCTCCTTCCTCCCACGATCAGAACTGCAGGAAAACCCACGCGTAACTCTGAAGGCTTGGCCCACAGCAAGGGCTACGGGATGCAACAGAAGCAACCGATGGTCCCGGTGCAGGAGCGGGGCCTAGGCGGCTGCCCCGCCCGCCTCTCCCCTGGCACAGTAAAACCCCCAGAAGCGTGCGGAGCGCCGCCGGCCGCCCTTTGCCTGCAGCCCTGCTCCCGCCGCCCGGCACGAAGCCTACAGACAGAAACCCCCCCGTTTCCCGGCCCGGCCCAGCCCAGCCGTGCCCCCGCCGCAGCGCCCCTGCACAAGGCCACGCCCGCCCGGGCAGAGACCACAGGGAGCGACGCCGGCCGGGAGAAATATGAGGCGGGGGGGGGCTTCTCCTGGCGGCGTGCGGCCCCGCGGCGCGGCAGGGCCCGGCACCGACATGGCGGCGGGGGGCCGCACTCACGCACTCACTCACTCTTGTTAACGGACTTGAGCGCGCGGGCGAAGTCGCCGTTCTGGCCGCAGCGGTTCACCTCGCTCCACAGCGCCGCCGCCGCCCCCACGCCGCCCGCCGCCGCTGCCGCCGCCATCTTGGAACCGGGAGRAGAAGCACGTCGGGGGGCTGGGCCGGCGGCTGCCCTGGAAGCGGAAGGGCCGCGCCCGCCGGCCGCCACGTCGCGAAAGGCCGGAAGGAGCCCCGCCCCCCGCCGGCCCTCCCGCTCTCCCGCCACCCCGGCCCCCTCACACCGCCGCCGTCCCGCCCGCCTCCGCGCCCCGGCCGCCTCACACCGCCATCATCCGGCCTTCTCCCTGAAAAGCGCCTGACAGTAGGCACGGGGGTCCACCTGCTGAGCTGGTGCACTCATTTTCTTCATTATGCTCAAACTTCTTAYTCTTGCACGCGACATCGCGAGATTAGTTTGATTGCGTGAAAAAATTGTGTGCAGCTGTAGCATCGTTGTTATTGCCAAGTAACTCGGCTCTACTTCTCTTTCAATGTTCTAACAAGATTTTTTTTTTGTTAATATTTTAACCAACTTTTTTTCCCCTCTCAGAATAAACTAAAAAAGAAAAACCAGTAAAATCAACAGATAGGACCAAAATGAGTGAGCGTGGGAAGGGCGAAAGGGGCGACTGCCCCCCCCCCATAGGATTTTCCACCAATTCCTGTTACTTGCTTCTGCTAAAAGACTGCCATCAGTCATCGGTTTTCAACTTTCAGAAGTGTCATGAATGATTACAAATATCATAAAGGCTGGGGGTTTTTTAATAAAAATTATAAATACGTCAGAGGGTGAAGGTGGCTATCACTTTATATACTAATACCAACATATCAGAATTTGGACTTCAAACACAAGATAAACTGCAGGTGTGAGATACGACCAGCAAAGCCAGCTCCATGCAACTAGTACAGCGCTGGACAATCGAGCCTCTTTTTAGAGAGTAGTCCAAGGTAAATGACACAAATACTCACTCTGAAGGACTACTGAGTAAGTTGGTGACATCTCTTCAACAGAAATGACAACCACATTAAAGAAAGAAAAAAACAATTAATACTTTAAACAAAATACTCTTTTATTAGAGTATTGTTGATTGAACATACAGAACTCAAGATTGCTATTTAAAATTTTTATCTTTCAAAGTTTTTCCCTCTAGGACGGTAACGCTATCTCAGTGCGTGTTACATGGAAGGATCACACCTCTCAAGTGTCTAGCTCATAAATCAGAGTGATACTGCACATACTCGGGTGTGCAAGCAAAAGAAAGTGACACTGTGATGCAATTAACGTCCAAAAAATGCACCGCCAATACATACACAGTCAGCTGTATGGCCAGTGATCCAGAGAGTACCATCATATTGAGAAGTAGGTTTAGCAGCACAGGAATGAAAAAGAAAGCGCAGTTGCTGATCACAAAAAAGGAGTCGGTAACAGATTCAGAAAATTTGTACAAGTCCTAAGCGTTCCTCCTTCGCAAGGACTGCAAAGGACTGCAAATTTAGCCACTGGTTTGGAAGATTTTCCAAAGCAGCCATCATGCTGGGGGCAGGGATGCAGAAGTCTCACTGAAAAAGGTGATGAAACGAGTGATTCTACAGGCCTTACACACCTCCAAACGTCACCATCGCAGTCAGTCTGGTGAAGCACACACTTGTGGCTGAAAGAACATCTGCTATAGACTGGCTTCTGCGCTAGGGTCTTGACATCTATTTGTTCCTCTACCAGCATGGATAAAATCGAGCTCTTATTTTACACACAGGACATTAACAAAGCAGTGCCTGTAGGTAGGTACACCCCTGCTGCCCCTACGTGCTGGTATCAGTTCCTTCAGCATATCATGTAAGTGACTACCGTTACTATCAGACTTCAAATATTCAAGCTTTATACTTTGTTTGCATTTGTGCACAAATACTACAGCTGAGACCTGCAATTTTCATACTGCTCCACTGTTAAGCAAAACCTAAGCAATTGTCAGCTTTTAATTATGCACAGTAAGTTTCCTAGATTTTTTTTTAAATAATTGGACAAAAATATAGTTTAGAAATATGTTTGGTCAAGTTTATCACTGCATGTGGTACAATCAAACCTGGTTAACTAGCACTCATCAACTATCTCGTGATGGAATGTCTAATGACAGATTTAAATGAAAAAGCCAGACAATTGAGAGGTATGCAAAAAACTTGTCTTAAATGTTTGAAGCTACATGTGCAATCTTACAGAACACAAGCTACAGTTACAGACATAACATTAAATCTTATTAACCAATAGTGCATAAGAACTTAAAAACAGTAAGTGAAATCAGTTCAGCCAGTGACTTCCAAAAAAGTCATGCCTCAACTGCATTGTGTGAAGGGGGGGAATCATTCTTAGGCAAGTTTAACACAAAGTTTTAATCTACATTTGAAAAGCTGTTTTATTATATATATATATACTATGTATAAAATAAATTAAAAAGGGGAAGGAGGAAATAGCTTTGTATGCTTCAAATTAACACAGACCAGTAGTTCCATAAATGAACATTTTACCATCTTTGTGGTAAAAAGTTGACATAAAAGTTCAAAACCATACAATACTTATAAATAGAAAGAGTTCAAAAGATATTTTTTTAAAAAATGGAATTTAAACATCATTCTCCCTTCCCCTACAATACACTTCAGTTTTGTATGTCATAGCATCAATACATTTGCAGAGTATTTGAATGTCACATCCACACAAGAATTGATAACAAAGCAGGTAAAAGTGCTAGCGGTGTTAAAATCTAGGACTTCTCCCAAATAACTCGCTCCTCAGCCTTCTCCTGAAATGAAGGCTATGAACATTCATCACCCAATTTGAGGTATGGGCAGAAGAAAAATCTGCAACTGGTACTCCCCGCCCCGCCTTGCCTCTGCTAAATTACAGCAACAATCTATTGATCTGGTAATTGACAGTGGGGGCGCACAATCTTTTACCTCCATTCAGCTTGTATGTAACTTAATCACTACATAAAAAAAAGTTATTTTGAAACATAGTATTAATGCTTAGCTTCAAAAAAAAACCCCCCACAACTTTAAATCTTCTTTGAAACCATGTTTAAATGTTCTTGTTCCAGATTTAAAGCTTCACATAAACACCGGACAGAAGGATGACAATTTTAAACCAAGAGAGCACCTAAAAACATAACATAGGTAAAAATGAAATCAATCATCTCTCCACTTCATAAAAATGTAGAAACCCTGTCAGCAACAGTAGTACACTCAGAATGAACAAGGTGAAAAGGAGCATCTAGAATACTCAAGAGGCTTGCTACGCTACTTCTCTTTATTGCCCATTCTCTCATTTGTATGGATGGCCACTGCATGACAAGATGCCTGTGATAGTTCTCTTATCTTCCTTTCACCACTGCTGCCAGCTGAAGTCGTCATTGCTGCCAAAGACCAAGAAAAATCCTAGGATCGTGGCAAAGATGACTGTATTCCCCGTAAGAACAAGCGCACACGCGCCCCAGTAAATCTGTGAACAAGGGGAATTTAGTTAGACACGTTTTGAACTGAATACTGACAAGACAAAAGGTAACATCTTAATGTCACATTTAGACAAAGTTCAGCAACAGGTCCCTGATGCAAGAAGGTGGTATCTCATGATTTGTGGTTATGCCAGGAAGGCTGGGTTTACCCAGAATGACTCGACCAGTTCACAGTTAGCCAAGCAACACTGCAACTTTTTTCTAGCTGTGTTCAAAGCGCTGGCTAGCAGGCACAGCTGTTYTGCTGTAACATTCAAAAATAGTAAAGTACAGCTGGGCAACAGCATCAAACACATCTGCAGCCCAGCTATACTTGCTAACCATGCTGTAAGACTTTTTAAACAGACATTTAAGGATGCAGGTCTCCAAAATGCGAGCAGATATCCCAGTAACAAAAAAGGAGGTGAATGTTTTCCAAGGAGAGTAAGTGGATTACTCAAAGGGTGTGAGGCATTCAAACTGACCGTCTGAGCTGTTCTTGCCTAAAGAGATTTTATGAAAGTGCACTCCATGTTTTTTGACTCAGAGGAGTGCTCTCTGAAATTCACACAAACAAGGTCATCTTTTAAACGATTTTAGCGAAAAGCCGTATACTGGCAAAGATGTAATGACAACTCGGAAGTTTAAAAAATAACACCACATATTATTTACAGTGAGTGCAAAAATGCATTGTTTATTCATGCTTCTTTAGCCCAACTATTCCAGAAATTGCCTTCAAAGTATTCTATACACTTTTATATTTGCTTACTTGCCTGTTAAGTTTTCACACTATTTTCTATCTCATTTTCTCTGCATTGTATATCGGCTGTTAGGGTTTATTCCATTACCACGTGAAGCAATTGGCAATCACAACATTCTGCCATGCCTCGGTTCCTAGTATTAGTTTTTCTTGCCAAAAGAACTCTTACTCTGTTTCCACTGCAAGCATCTTAAGCATGTATTTGTAAGAGTTGCTTAGTGCATGAGAMCTTTACCTCTATTAAAAAAAACATAAAGAACAAAGTTTTCTAGCAAAAAAAAAAATCATAGATTGAAATATTACTAACCAGTTCTGCTCTCGCAAACACTATCGGTAGCCCAAACGCTGAGACAACAATGCCTGTCGTAAGAAATATTGCTAGCTCCTTGCAGGCATTACTTGTAGCATCTGTGTCATCTACTAATCTTCTTGCTATGCAGTACGGGATAGGAGAAAGGATGTAAAAAAACAGAACAAACAGTGGCCAGTACTGGCTGAAAAAGAAAGGAGAAGAAAAGTTAAAGTTACCTTGATTTACTTCCTGTTCTTCCTAAACTCAATGCAAGGCATTTTCCCCATCCAGCATCCACATTCGGGAAAGACAGACACAAGCCCAGAGAAAGCAAATCCTTTGCTTTGGAACAAGCTGACATTAATCCAACAGACCATGTTTGTGAGCGGCATCAGCTGACCTCAAAGGCAGCAGCAGAGAACTCACTAACAGGATATTCGTAAAGCAAGATTTCACTAAGAAAGCCTAAATCTAAYGCCACCTCACAAGATGAGCTTAACTCTTAAGTTTAACCTGTCAGCTTTACTGAAGAATTCTTAAGTAAAAAAGCAGAGATACCTTTGTAGAGCCCTCATKTCATTTTGCCTGTAAGCTTTCAGTGCACAGACATGGAATAGAGTACTGTTCTCAGCCAATACTCAGCCGCCATGGGGCACCGAGACATTTTTTTTTTAAATCTGAACGCAACCAACAAAAACCTACAAAAATTACACCAMTATTTGGCAACATTTTCTTTTATCGCTTGCAGCTCACCAGACTACATTTCTTGGACACACCAATGCAGCTGCACATTGTTTCAATAAAACTTTACTGCAGTTTGAAGGGTGACTGCATAATGATCTGCTTCCTAAGGGTTTGTGTCACCAGCCCTGGTTTTATAACAAAAGCAAGCTGGCATACGAAAGCTAGTCATACACATAGAGAACTGCAATTCACAACCACTAACAGGCCTATCAACAGGATATCTAATATTTATATAACATTAAATAAGTCGATTTAAAAGATTTTCTGTAAAGTCAGCATTCACTTGCAAAGGGTCAAAGCCATAGGCCTAACTTTCTGAACTTGTGGTCTRCTACTTCTTATCTCCTGGAAACTAAGAGATAGGAATCAATAGGCCGCAAGTACAGACAGCAGCTGCAATTATTCCAGATGCTGCATTACCAGGTGCGGCACACAGCCAAGGGTCCACCCGATAGTCACCGACAGCCCAGCTGCCACTATGTAGCCAGAGAAAACGCAAACGCTTCCCTGATAATACACACTTGCTGTCGACTTCAGGAGATGCTATCTGCTCACCAGCCACAGAGGGACAATATTGGAGACATGTTAGGACAGTTCATTCTGTAACAGTTTGCAGCCAGGCCTGGTAATTTAACGTTTGTTGCTTCCACTTTTATGGTGAATTAACTCCCGGATGGTCTTCTTTTCCACCCCAATCTTTTGAAGCCAAGAAAACCCACCCAAAATCTCTCCCACACAGAGAGGACTCATCAGTCCGTAATTCTGAAAGCCAAACTATTCTGGAGTTACAGACATGCAAAAAGAAACGAAGAATAGGAAGAGAGTGCACGTTACTTGTACTGGGGGAGGGCACATCCGAGCATCAAGAACATGAGTCCGACTGCTCCCCCAAAGGACAGGCTAATCAAGGCTACAAGGAGAACACAAATCGACAACAGGTGAAGGGCTCACACGCTGTACAAACGCCGACCACCACCTTCAAATAAGCGCGGCCGAGGCTCCGCCATAGCGAGAGCTCAGGCTGGGGGCAGGCGCCGCTTTCCCCCTGCCGAGGCAGAGCTCCCCCCGCCCCGGGCCCGGGGCTGGCAGCCCCTCGGGCAGCCCAGCTCCTCTTTGGAGGCGGCGGGCGGCTCAGGGCAGCCCCGGCGGAGCGGGGCTCGCCGGCTCCCGTGGCAGCTGTCGGCCCCTCCCGCCCGAGGAGGGCCACACAGCCCCTCCGCCGCCCCTCCCTGCGGGAGCCGCCCCACGCCCGCACGGCCCGCCGGGCCTCCCGCGGGGGCGCGGCCCCACCAGCGGGGGCACAGTGCCGCCCGCCCCGCCCCGGCCGCCGTAGGGCCTCTGCCAGGCAGGGGGGGGTGGGGAAGGGGGGCGCTCGGCGGCCCACCGGTGGGGGGGCCGCCGCCAGGGCAACCGCTCCGCCCCCGCCCCCCGCGCACCTTTGATGCCGGCCATGGCGCCGCCCGTCCCGCGAGCCGCACAAGCGGAGGCACGCGCGCCGGGAAGCGGAACTGGCGCCACCCGGAGCCGCTTCCGGGAGGGGAGCGCGCAGGCGCCGAGGGCACCCTACCCGCTCTCCTCGCCCACTCCGGCCRCATGACGCGAGCTACGTGCTGCGCGCGTGAGGGGCCCACGGCGCCAGCTCCGCCCTCTCCCCGAAGCGCGGGAAGTTGCCCCGCCGTCACTCGGAGCAAGGGCCCCTCCCGCGGCCCACGGCTCCCTCGCCGCCCATTGGCCCTGATGGCTACTAGGGCGGGGCTTCAGGGTGGCTCCGCGGTGCGCATGCGCCTTCTCCGGCCCCGCCCCTTCCGGGAGGATCAGCCAATGAGAGGCGCCGTGCAGGGAGAAAAGCGTTGACTCACCTTAGGGCTGTCATGGCGGCTGTTCTGGTGCCGGCGCTCTTCTTGCTCCTCCTCTGCGCCGCCACGGGCCCCGCGCGGTGCTGGGACCAGCCAGGTGAGATCCGTGGGGCGGGGTGTGTCTCCGCGAGGCCCTCCTGGCTGAAGGAGCCTCGAGCCCCTCCGCTGCCCCTTCCGCCTCTCTCCTCACCATGGCGGTAGGCCGGGGGCGCGGCGGCTTCTCACGCCCGAGCGCCGCGCAGCGCTGCTGGGTTAGCGGCGGCCTGCTACGGGGGAGGGGGCGTGCCGGGGCCTGCGCTGAGAAGGCTTTTTGGTTTGGGCTCCCTTTAAATTGGGTTGTTCCGCAGTAATAATCCCGCCGTGCGGTCAGCGATGGTTGTGCGCTCTGAGAGGAATAACCTAGAGCCCCCGCCGAAGGAACGGGGCGACTCTGCCCAGCTGGGGGACTCTGATGCTTCTTAGAGCTTTGCTTCTTGAAGAAGCACGCATTGCATCCTTTGTGTTGTCAGCCTTTTCCTGAAAGGAGGCCCCTGTGGCTAAGGGGAACGCATCTGGACAAACGTTGACCTTTGTGCTACCTGTTCCAGGGAGGGTTCTGCTGAGGGAGGTACAGGCGCTCACCCTCCACAGAGGTCGGTACACGACATCCCGGCGGACAGCTGCAGTCCCTCAGTTACAGTGTACGGGAGGCACTGCTGGATGTTCCCATGTCCCTGAGGTTGTTCAGTGTTACAACAAAGGTTGGGATGGCTATGATGTACAGGTAACTGCTTAAAACTTGTTAAACGTTTAATGAAATCATCTTCCCACAGACTTGGTAACTTCTTAAGGAGAAAAGAGTAACAGGCTGAGGTGTCCGTTCAGYTGGCTCATTTTGTTAGAGGAACTTTGACAACTAAAGCTTAACCCAAATACTTCTTGGGTTTGAATTTTCTAGGACTACTGTAGGTATATCATTTAAATACTCCTGAAGCTGTAATGTAAAAACACTGCATAGCAAACCTTCATTCATTTTAATTAAAATGTTGCTCGAGTTTATAAAATCAAACTCTTGTGAACCATTGAGGATGCTCAAGGGATGCTTTGGTATTGCTGCATGGATTTCCAATTTTTAGAGTAGAAAGGGCTATAAATATTTGCATCACTTTAGCTCTACCTTTTAAAATCTAAATTTCAGACTTAGGTGACTTCCTCTTGCATGTTAGTATGTCAGTACTAATCAGTAAGTAGTCATGTGTTTCTGTTTTGTTAGCTATTACCTAGGCTTCTGCCAATAGATTAACCAGGAATCAAGGCTACAGATAATTGTTAAAACTGATACAGTATTGTAAAAGTACAGTCAAATTTCAATTGGCAGTTGGTACTGCTGTCCTGAATTATTAATTGAGAAACTACCTTTTTTTTTTTCCAAAATATGTGTCATTTGCAGTTAGAGGTGATACCTAAGTTCAGATACTTCAAGGAAACGTGAGTCTGAGGAATCCGCACGTATGCAACAGCAGAATCGCAATCTGATTGTTAAGTGTTGCATATGAATGCCTAATGATGTCTGTCCCAATTTCTTTTGATTTCTGTGTGGACATAAATGGAATCAGGTGCACTGGATTTCAGGCTTTCTTATTATTTTTTGGTAGCTGCCAGCCAGCTTACATGGGACAGGCATTTATTAAGCAACTGTTGCACAGGGTGCAGGTTATTTTTAGAATTATTCCTATCTCTAAAGAAGGGATACTTGAAAAACCTGTTCAGTGAAGAAAAACAAAATCTTCCAGAGCTGTAACATTTCTGTGTTCTGAAAGATCAGATGGTTTTGCCTTTTAGAATTTTAAAAAACGTTCTTAGTTAATTTCAAATTCTTAGTCCTTTTCAAAATAAGAGTGCTCAGAAATTTCTTGCCCTGTGGCCTTTTAGATGATTTGTTAGCAATTACAGCTTTATTTCAGAGTGTGTTTGGGAAAGCTGACAGGTATTTTCATCTCTGGAGCAGGAGGTTTTACTTTGTATTGTGTTTATTTTTTCAGTGGCAGTGCAAAGCAGACTTGGACAATACCTACCGTTTTGGACAGATCGAAGTCAGCTGTGAAGGCTACGATTATCCAGATGACCCTTACATCTTAAGAGGCTCCTGTAGTTTGCTATTCAGGCTAGAGCTGACTGAGGAAGGTGAAAGGAAAGTGAAGAACTCTGGAAGCTTTGGCTCTGGCTATTATCAGTCAAGGAAGGATTCTTCTGATTCTGGTGCTGCATCGATTGTTGTAATTGTTCTGCTGGTTCTTGCTTTTGGAGTATACAAGTTCTTCCTCAGTAACCAGCAGCCTCAGCAGAGTTTTGGTGACAGTGATGGATTCACTAGGCCTTCCTGGCAGAGTCAGCAGCCACCTCCTCCTCCTGGTTTTAAGTCCAGCTTCACAGGTAGGGCTCCAAGCCGTTTACAGTACTCAAAAGAGCAAGCAGGATTGCACTGTTTGATCTGCACTAAGTGCAGGTGGGATAGACTTAAAGCCAATACGTTGGCAGTTGACTCTGCGGAATTGGCTGCAGAGCCTGCAGCCAGCTTTGCATTCTGTTCTTGGTTCAAAAGTGAAAATAAGAACTTGGTTTCGTACAGGCTTTCAGGGCAGGCTGTGCAGCAAACTGCCCTTTGAACCTTTGAAAATCCATCTCCCCATGCTCTGCAAATGTTCTTTTCCTACTCTGTGAAATATGAGGATGATGACAGGGAAGAATAATTTTCATAAGTAATCTGGAAGAGAGGATACTCTCACACAGGCAGAAACGACCTCATGCCAAAGCAGCACTTTGAAACTTTCCAGAAGGGTCTTTCAGCCGTTGGGCTGCTGACCCCTGATTTCATTCACAAAACAGTTGATAGAGTCGAGTATCAGATACCAGTCCCCTGTTTAACAGGTGCTTCAGTGTAGTCCCAGTGGCTGAAAGGTTTGGTTCCCAGAGCAGAGAACAGTGTCTGTGAAGTGTCATTAGAGGTGCAGCACCTGAAGTTGGGAATTGTATAAGCAGTGACAAGGCTGCTGCTAGGAAAAGATGCACTTTTTCTTTTCCCAGAAAACTGATTACTTTTGTCAATAAATGAACTGCCTTAGATGGTCATAGTGTCTAAAGTAAATAAACATTATTCATCTGGTGTCTGACCATTAAACCCTGTGAGCATGTGAAATGCACACAGCACTGGAACTCAAATTATATTCTGACAAGCTGCATAATYTCCATCTGTTGTTTTGGTTTGTGTTTTGTTGGGTTTTTTTTTTGTGAGATAGAGAAGGGGTTCTATCAAGTAAATAAATAGCAAGGGTTACGTAGTCAAAAGCTTATATTTTAGTAATGCTTGTTAATGCTTTCTTCCAGGTTTGCTCAAGCCAGTTGGCCAACAGAGGGTGCCAGTATAACTCTTTTGGATACCCTTGTGCAGGGCATGTGCAGCAGAAACTTTCAGATGTACCTGCAGCAGAAAATTAAAGGGATTCTGCTTCTGTATKACTAGTGGCTTTGCAAACTGGTTTCCATGTAGTTATTTCAGACTTCAGACAGTCTGTCTATGCTGCGTGTGCATCAGACTTTGTGTGTGCATGCCACCTGCCACTGGCGTTATTGTGGTARTTACGAAGAGCCCTGGTCATAAGACAAGGCTCTGTCATACTGGGCACAGGCAAAACAGAGTGAAGGGTTACTTTGTCCTGTTCCTTGTCAATTAATTGCACCAACGCGTTTTTCATTGCAGGAGTCTGAAATCTAGCAAGGGTAGGGCCTTGAAAATGTTTTCTTGATTAATACTGAAAATTGAGACACTTAAAATGCATGTTGGGAGGCATATAAGGCTTAACTTATGGCATTTTTAATAACGAGTGTCAGTGATTTCTCCTTAGATTTCAAACAGTGTAAGGAGGAAACCTCTTGAATGTGGGGCCAGTTTAAAAATATTAAGTGTTATGCTACTTCATGCATTTAGTATCTGCCTCAAATTTTGACAGCGGAGCAAAAGCACATCTCTGAGTGTGTATGTTCCAGGAATGTATTAGTCTTTGAAAATCTGGACGGTAATGAAAAGCAATGTCATTCACTTATTGCTGTTAATATTTAATTTGCCTCATTTTAAATCCCCTTAACATGCAGAGTGCGTCCTGTGAAACTTGTTTAGCTAGCCTATCTTAATTAAATTCTGCTTTTTCTCTGTTAGTGGTTTGACATGATCCTTAATGTTTACTCTAGATATTTCAACAAAAAATGACTCAGTTTTCTGAGTCAGTGTTCAGCCATGGTGCTTTTGAACAAATGAGTTGGTTCCTCTCCCTGATTAACGTTGTTTTTACAGTAAATGAAGTACTYTTTTTTTTGTTCCAAATCAGCATAGTTTAATGGGTATGTCATCCCAATGAGAGTTTGTCTTTCTCCCAATGYATTCAAAATGAAATTCAATATCAAATCCAATGTTTTTTAATCATCCATGACTTCAAACAATCCACATCAGCTTGAAGACAAACCAGGCCCTGTATMACTTTTACACACAAAATCTCTAGTCCACTTGTTTAGGTGGGTGTATTTCAGAGAGACCATAATCTTCAGTCCTTGCCTTTTACACTTCCTGATGTGTTAAACCTGTGGTTGAGCTTATTCTTGCAGCCTTGTTTTTCTCTAGACCAGAAGATGATTCTACTTTGTTTTTGCAGCTTCCCTTTTTATTCTAAATGGAAGACATTTGGTTCTGAGTCAGAACCTCATGTTATGCAGGTCACGTGAAAGTTCTGTGACTCTCCTACCCCCACAACCCGCTTGATATGCTTGCAGTTTCATCAAGGTATTTGTCAAGCTTGGTGACTCATGCATAATAAAAAACATTGCAATGTGGTTGCAGTTAGCAGGTCTTTTGATAACAAATACCTGACTAGAATTACCAGAAACAATACAAAGTAATGTTAGCCATTAGACTGAGCCACTGTTACTCGAAATGTGCAGCTCTTTCCAGTGAGATTAGAAGCAGTGTGTCCTAGCGGTTAGCTCACTCTTTAGTCTTACGTACTTGATTTCTGTTCCTGCATCTGCTTCTGGCTGTGAGATTGAGTGGAAGCTAATTTTAACATAAAACTCTTTACATTATTTAGTGTTCTTTTATATGTTTTTTCCTGCTTTCTGAACTGTGAGGCCTTTCAAGTTAAACTTGATCGAGAATCTGCTGAAATCAGGAGGAGTTTATGGTCTAATTTTCCGTTATCTTTAACAGAGGAGAGTCTTGTTGCAACAGCTGGCCTGAGGGTTAGGTGCCACGAAGTGATAATGTTTTCCATTTTCATTTTGTTTAAGAAGGCAACAGCTTTGAGACTCATTCCAGTCATGGAACCAATTCAGGACCAGGATTTTGGACTGGATTAGGAGCAGGAGGCTTGCTGGGCTACTTGGCTGGCAGTCACAGGTAAAATATGCATGCTATCAGATTTTAAGTATTTAAACTTTCAGGGGGTATGCCATATACTATGTTTACRTTGTTTCTAAGCTTTCAGGCCTGTATCGTTCAAGCCATAAAATCCTACCTCTAGAACAATTTTGAAGAGCAATCTATAGCTCCAGCAGCAGAGACATTTTAAACATATTTCTGGGGAAGAAGAATTGAGAGGACTGAGGTACTTCATTCTGCTTTAGCTGATTACTCTGACCTGGCATGATGGTCTGCAAATTTAAAATGAGCATTTAAACATCCATCTGCAGACTGCCTTAAAACACAGGCAATAATATTAATCATCAAGCTATCTGTAGATAGGTCTCTTGTATAAGTGTCATCTTTCCTAAAGTCAGTCTGGATGGCAGCTGCTCTTCTRTGATACTCAATGTGGTCAGATTAAACAGCCTTTAATCTACAGCCTCCTAATGGCCCATGTATGGAAATCTAAGAGGTGTGGTTTCCCAAAGAATTTGTAGGTCACATGTAAGTTGCATTCTGGAAAAACATAACACAAATAGCATTCAAAAGCAGTTTCTGTGCTGGAGTAAACATCTGCTAGTCATATTTGCTAAACACTTTTAAACATTTAAAATGCATCATTTTTAGATAAACAGTTTAAAGGGAGCAATTGCTGCCATTTTAGGCTTCACTAGAGAAACTATGTGGCTTCTGTAGGAAATCTTTAGAGCCCAAGCAGTTTCCTCTATTTAGCAAATAACTGCATGTGTGTATGAAGTCTAATCCTGTAGGAATGCAGTAATATAACAGATTAAATATAACCACATATGTGTTTATATATTGAAAGCTTGGGAGTAAGAGATCACATGGACAAGAGTATGTTAAAACATCTTCCTCCATTGAAAAGTGTTTTGGTAATGACAGAAGCCTTATCAGGATTGCCTGTTTATTAAGGAAGTAAAAATTCGGGACATAAGAGAATTTCTGAAGTGTCCAGTGTGCAGTCTTGATCTCATAGAGTCAACTAAGGTGAAACTGGGGCAGTGATGCCATCAACAGTAGAAATTGCCTATAAATTCACTTTGAGTAGAGCTTTAGAGGTCAAAAGGTCATATCTTGTTCTATTATATTAACCTGGCTAAGAGTTCTTAAAAGGTATAGTGTGTTAAAGATTTTATTGACTTGATACTTAAGTTTTAAATACATGACCCTTGTGTTTAAGCATTGTATTTATGTATTATCTACATACAGGTTCATTCCTTGATTTCCACATCCCACTCCACCCCCCACCCACCCCCCCATTTCAGTAGCCTCCTCTTATTCAAGATTAGAGGCCTGACTGAATATTTAAGTCCAAATATATGAACAAGCTTTCTAACTTGGCCTTCTTTTCCTTTAAAACAGTCTTTGGTCCACTATTATTTTTTTCAGTCATTTGAAATGATGTGCCTGCAAATGCTGCTGTGAGATACAATTTGTAAATTTCAACAGCAGGAAATTCCATATCCATAGAAACAAGTAATTTAAATCAGTGTGTCAAAGGTCATAATGTGTTAGTCTTATTGATACAACCTTTTCAAGATAGTTAACAGAACAGAAGGATGTTTTCTTTTGCGTTACATGGCTGGGACATRGGTGTTGCCAAAATGCATTTAAGCTTCAGATGTCAAATCTACTTTCTTGTCTGACAGAATTTCAGAGGAAAAAATTTCCTCACTGGCAGTTGTTAGAATTGCTTATCCTGAAGAATGAGGTTTGACTTCCTTTTGGAAGTCTACAGATGTTATTGTGACAACACTGGATATCCTTGCTATCAACATGTTAATTATATTCAATAGGAAGATTTCCAGCTTTGAGACAACTGCCTGCTTACAGTTTTCCCTCAGAGATGCAGTCCCCTTGTTGTTTGGAATGCTAATCCTTTAATTTTTCATAAGGGCACTAATGAAGCCTTCCTTCTACTCTGTTTCTCATCAGAGCACAGCCACGTTCCCCACATTACAGTATGTGGACAGATCCCACAGCTGCACCTCCCATGAATGGGCAGTCAAGCAATTCCACGCAAGGTAGCAGTTCAGGAACAAGAACTGCTTCTGGTAAGGCAAAAGACCTTTCAATCTCCTGAAGCTCGAAAGACTTTGACCTATCAAATGTACACAGATGTTAGCTGAGGTTTAGCAAGCATTCTTTTTTACATGCTCACCTGTACCAAGTGGTAAAATAAAACAATGTCCCTTATTTCAGTTTCCTATGGAAGTAGGGCAGCATTGTGGGGCATGAAACTCCCTACAGGCCTACAGTGGGCATGGTACCACCAGCACTGGGTTTGTCTTCATCTGCAAGGTGCATTAGTTTAAGGCTTTCCCCTTTGGTGTGCACTACACATGCCCTTCTCTAGCAAACATGTACAGATATAGTTTCTTTGTAGAAGGCAGGTTGTCTAATCTGCAAGAATAGAATATATTTTGAGGCCAGTCAGCTCAACAGTTGCTTGCTGTTCTACTTTATGTGAAGAATGTTTAACTTGTCTCGCTTACCACCTTTAGCCTTTTTAGAACTGGGGAGAGCCCAGTGGAAAGGCTGTGGTGGAGCTAACACTTTCTTTTTTTTCTTTCCAGGCTTTGGGGGCACAAAACGAAGATGAAATCTTGACATTATTACATCTGAGTGATTGAACTAAATCCTCCTGTGTGCTATCACTCTCTTTATTAGTAGTAGGCTTCAGAAGTGGGTATGTGAAGAGGTGTGAAGGACTAGGCAAAGAATTTCTCTCTTTCCCTGAGGAAATGTGGACTCTCCCTCATGTTTAGGGTATTACAGGTACTAGAACATTCACTGTTTCACAACAGCAGCTTCTCATAATATACAAAATTAACTCATCCAAGTTAAGGAGAATGATGTTACAGTGCCTGTATATCTGTCTGTACTGGAGGGATTATGGCAATGGTAGCCTTACCAGATTTTCAAAGCAAGTAGCTTACTCGTGTTCTGGGCTTAATTTCATTTAATCCAGAATTTCTGAGTTTTCTTGGTGGTCCAGCATCTGAAAGACCTAGTGTGTAATCCACCTGATATCTAAGGATTGCTGCTCTTGGAAGCTGCTTTTGTTTGTCTTTGTAAAGTTAATGTGATCATTACTGTAAGTGCAGTCAGCTACTTAGATGGGTGTTGGGGTTTTTCTTTAGTGGAAAAGAGCAAAACTAGAGAGAGAGAGAGAGACACTAACATTAATATGATGTTTGTATCTGTGCTACGTGACTATTGGAGCAAAAATTTGCAGATTCGAGGACACTCCATGTTCTAGGGTTTATCCAAGTGGCTGTGCAAACCTGTGGGATTTTGTGTATAAATTATGAAAACAATAATAAATAACCTGAAATGAGACAAGATGGTCTTTCACTAATTTGAACCTTTTTCTGGAAGACTGAGGTCATTTAAATTCAGGTGGCTACAGACACTTTGCCCACATTGAGGCTCCACTTTCCTTTGTACGGTGGATATTAGTAATGATATGAAAAATTCTGATGTGAACTGGCTTATATCTCAGCCCTTGTCTGTCCTGCTAGATGACCTGTCCAGGACACAGTAAACCAACGGTGATCATTGCAAAAAGGAAGGGAGCATTCTTAATCCAAAGCTGGTGGTATCTTTAGAACATAGCAGGCCTTGAGACTAAGCAAACAAAGGAAATCGAATGTCTAATGGGATGTAAACTTTCCCAAATGTACTTTTTAAAAAGAAAGTGCTRTCAAAGAGTGGGAAGCAGAGAGGCCTTGCTTTGTTCTGTAATTATATTTTGGGGCTCTGGGAAGTGTCATKTAGTTCTTGTGTGATTGACTGTGCCCTGGGAGAGATGTTGCTGGAGGGGGGGAGAGGAGGGAACCAGAAAATTCTCAGGATGGGGGGAGGGGAGAGGGGAAGACTGAAGGATGGGCTGCTTGACCACCAGGTCTTCTCCAGAGGCCATCCTAATACAGCTTAGAAGTGTGTGTGTGTGCACAGCTTTTCTATGCTGGTAGCACTCTGAGAAGCATAGCTTTCATCCTTGTGAAAATACTGTGTCTGGGAATTGATGTAAACTATTACAGCAAAAGCAAGCACTGTTTTGCTGATACAAGCTGCATCTCCACAAGGAGATTTAGCAGGTATGGTTAGTCTACGAAAGTGAATTCAGTGTTACTCATCAAAAAGCAACTATGTCCATTCACGAGTACAAGAAATAATTGGCTCAAATGATAATGCCTCAGTTCAATGTCCAGCTTAAGCAATAAAAAAAAAAATACATAGAAATCTTCAAGAACTCAACAGAAGCTATGAAAAAGTGTAGAGCTTGTGGAACCATGATAAAATTGATAACTTGAGAATGAAAGAGTGGTTTGCTGCTCAGAGCTGCTTGAGGATTAGGGGAAAGTATCTTCATTAACAGCCTGCTCTATCAACCTAGAAAGCAGGGAAATGGCAAAGACCTTACAGTTGGCCTGTTAGAAAGTTTTACCTTTTATGAAGAAAAGTATATGATAAATCTTTGTCTTTTTGACCAAATATAGCAAAATAATGTATTTTAAATGTGGAGTTCTTATTTCTGAGTGTATTCAGGTTGAAACTTGTCACAGTCAATACTCTGTTTGCCAACTAATTACATAACAATGAAACGATTTTTTGCTAACTGGGTAGGTTGAAGCTGAAGTTTGCTCTCAAATTATGATGTGTTACAAATGAAAACATTGTCTAAAACACTTTATATTTACAGTTTCTGCATGAAATGTGTTTTGATGCATAAACCTGATGAATTACCATAGTTTCTGTATATGTTTGTAGGATATTTTTCCCCTTCCCTTTGATAAAGTAATGAAATAAGTGAATAAAGGGTACTTTTGTCTTTAAAGCACTATCTTGAGGACTGCAGGGATGGCACTGTCTGTTTTTCAGGGTTGGCTATGTCTCATCATCATCTTCCCAGCTGGTGTAGTAATAGCCTTTACCCCCAGATGCAGAGCTGGTAAGCTGTATATTTTGTTTCAACAAAATAAAACAGTACTGGAATAGTTATTTTTATGGATTGGATTTTCAATAACAAAATACTGAACCATGTAAAGAAATCAAGGACTTCTTGTAAATCAAGGTTTCTGAGTCTGTAGAAAAGCTCCATTCTGTTGGCAAGTTCCTCGTTTTACAACGTGATTAGCTGAATGTTTCAAAAGAAGTTACCATCACTGCTGCTGTTCCCAATTGTGGATATAGCAGAACTCTACCCTGGGATAGCAGCTGACAGATCTGTGTCTTACACTGAGAATGTGTCTCTGCTGAACAGAGACATGGTCTACAGATAGAGGCAGTTCAACTTCTTGGCAGTAGTAATGTAAGGTTAAATGCAGGCCTGCAAATTCTGCTATCAAAGTTTCCTTGACCAAAGATCAAGGATGTTGGTGAGGCTCCTGAATGAATAGAACTTGTGGAAGGCAGCTTAGAGCTCATACTTGCGAGAGACCTTGAGCTTCCTTCCTGATCATCTGATCTGGAAGGTCCTAGTCTTCCTTCTGCTCCTGGACAGGGTTTTGGCAGCATCTTCACAGTTGCAAGGCATATATAAATGCTTAAACTGTTAAATGCTGTTGTAGGATAATTGCAGTTCTACTTGGCACCTGGGACTGGTTCTGCTCATACTCTGACATGGCTTCTGTCCTCAGACAAAGCTAAAGCTCATTACAGGAACAAAACTCTTGSTTTTACAGCTGACTTCCCCTGAAGCATGTGATGAAAGGAAAAAAGATGCACAGAGATAAGCTTTCTCTATGCCACTCTGTCTTGTGACTCAACTCCCAGGTCTGATCTTGGCTAGTTCTGCAGACTGTCATGCTATGCAACTTGCTCTTTTCCTGGGTTCAAGGTGTGTGTTAGACTTATGAGCAAGACGAGATGGTATGCTGGGKTTTTTTTAAAATAAAAATCTTCCATGATCATTGCTTTACATCACTAAGTTCCAAAAGGGAAATTAAGCCAGGTGGCATGATTTCCAGCACTAGGAGTTGTTGCACAGAGAAATTGCTGGAATAAAGTAGCAAGCAATGCCTGCCTGCACAGCCATCAAAAAGCTGAAAATGCAGTATTTGTACATAGACTGTTGTCCACTTAGCACCAATTACAAGTGTTGTACTTTTTCTTCCTCAGTAAAGCAAATTAGTATTAGTTCTTAATGTTTTCAGAGTCACTATTCAACCAGTGATTCTGGTACAGAAATAGCACAGTTGCTTCCAAACTAAAGTATATGAGCAAAACCACAAAAATAAATAAATRAAAATCTCACGGGGATGCAGTCTGTACCAACAGACAATGCTGTTGTCTCGTGTAATGAAACATACTGTTAGGTCCCTTGTCCTCCTTCCATACCTATTGGGGCAGTTCAGGGTTAAGTGCTGCTTGGGAGAGGCTCCGTATCCATTAGCATACTTTGCTGAAACCTTCCTCTGCAGCCCATTCTCTTGCTTTCCTCATATCATGTCCTGACTATGGTAGTTTTCACTCTCTGACTTCTTTTCTATTGCAGCTGTGTTTTGCCAGTGCTAATGAAAATAATCAGCAGACTCCCTTTGTGGCCTGTATTTCTTATCTCCCACTGTCTTCCGTCTTATAGTTCCCTCTGTTCCTGCTGAGTGTCAATGTTTCTTCAGTAAGGAAGTGACAAGCACTTGCAAAAAGTACATTGAGCTGGGAATCGCTGGGGTAGATGGAGATGAAGTCAAGGGAGCAAACTGTCAGGCTGTGAATTGACCTTTGTAGGCAGTATGTCTGCAAAAAGAACTTTTTTCAGCCTTCTGTCAGAGAAGGATTTTTGACAAGGGTACAGTATTGGCAGCTGGTGACTGGAGCAGATTAAGGACTGGTGAACTGGCAGTGTGGAAAASACCTGAAAATATCCTTTCTGTCCTACCTTAGGAATGATGAAGACTTGTACTAGTATAACCAGGAAGCTGGCCTAGGATGTGCTAGCTCAGCCACTCCACAGACATGCCATTGCAAATCCTGTAGGTAGATGTATGTTTAAAGATATCGGATGCTTCTGAAAATGCCACAGTGCTAGTGCCAAACACAAGAAAGGGGACTTGGCCCTGCATCCATGTTTCTTTCCCACCGCAGTGTGTCTTGGAATGAACTGAGGCGGCCAGAAATGGAAAGGGTAGCAAGCAAGCATGATGATGCAAGTTTACACCTGCACTAGCCAAAGCCAGGCTTGCAGGTGGAGCCTTTGTCCCGGTATGTCCTGTCTGCTCGCTCTTCTCACACACCAGCAGGAAATACTAGGCAGCTCTAATAGCAGCTGTATCAGGATTATTTTACAGGGCTTGAAAGTTTCATCCTGCATCCCTAAAAAAGTCCTGAGGGCAATTGTCAGTGATATGTATAGACACCTTTTGCTTTGAGGACCATTTCAGCTGTAGCCCAATTCAGTCTTCAAACTATCCACTGTGAAGTTTGGTGGAGACAAATAACCATCTGCTAAAAGACCAGGTTCTCTGAGTTACCGCACAGGGAATTTTTGCTTGTTTACTGGATTTGCCTTGACTTCCCTGGTACTGAGACTCTTGTGCAGTCTTTGCTCTACAACTGTATTCGGATGTCATCGTACAGGATCCTCTGAGACTTGGCCTTGAGATCATGGCCCATTAGCCATCTTCTAAAGGCCCCCTGTGCCCTTGTAATCGGCACGTGGAGATGTATTTATTAAGGCAGCACTGGAGTGGGTTTGAATAATACCACCAGTGCTTTCTGCACCACTCCAGCAAGAGTGGGAAACTTAAAAGTGTAACAAGTTTGGTGTTCAATAAAGTCAGACCTGTTTGGACCCCTTTGTAGTTTGATACACTGCTTGCAAAAAGTTGGTAGCAGTAACAAGTGAAGTTCGATCAGTGCAGAAATTCATGTGGTTGCAGCATAGGCAGAAGTGATCTGTGCTCTTTTTGAATCTGRGGTCAAAATTGAGCTCAAAGTAGGCTGAAACAGCTCAGAAGGTTGTTCCTGTCTTTGCTTTCGAGTCAAGGAGTTCCTGTTCAGCACCAATTGCCATGTGCTGCTGACACCTACTGTCAGCAGTGAAGTGCTATGTTCCTTAGGTAGGCAAATCCCATGTCCTCATCATGACTATCAGAAAACCAACCAGGCCCCCTGGGTCACAGTGCAGTTTGATTCTTTCTTGGCAAGCTTGGCTGGTTAATTGTACATGCTCTCCTTCCTAACAGGTGGAAGGATTTATTTTTAACAAGGAGCTGGGGATTAGGCTGTGGCTAAGTGAACGTGTATAGAGCTCAAACAGTGTAAACAAAAGTGATGAGAGGAAGACCACACTTGAATCAAGTAATCCAGTTTTATCCAAGGTACTATTACGTTCCCTTTAGCTCAGCTGATGCGGCTGCTAAAGAGAAATTAGGGTTTGGACATTTTGGGGGTTTTACATTGCAAAGCTGTTTTGCCCATAACTGAGAAACAAAACTTTCTGCAGCAGCTGAGAGAGAAACACCACGGGAACCATCTCCAACAGCATTCAACCTGAGAAGAGCAGGGGAGAGCAAGGAGTCCCAGACAGGAACCAGTGAGTGTTTCTAGCCTGAATGTGCTAGGGCATATGTTCCTCTCCAGTCTTTGTTTGCTCAAGCACCTGAGAGGCCTCGTGGAGCAATGAGTGCTACCACTTAGCCTCGGCTTGGCGGACGTCCAAACCAAGAGGCTGTGGGTGAGGGAAGATTGTATTTGATGACCTTTGGACAGCGTGTCAGGAGAGGCCCAGGAAGACAGCTGAACTACAGGAATGTTTCATGCTCTGAAATGACAAATGAAGCAAGGGCAAGGGATGGTCAGCAACAGAGATCTTTGAAAAACGATGTAGGATGCTCTGGTGAAGCCAGTTGACATACTGGAGGGTGTTCTTGTGCTCTGTGCACGCTAAAGAAGCTGCATCCCCCCAGTCTGCACATGGCTTATGAGGACACCGTATACATTCAGCTGCCGGGTCAGGCCGTCCCTGCTGTTCTCTTCCTCTCCTCCCAAATGTATGGCCTAACCATACATTTTCACAATCTTGCCAGCTCAGAGATACATGCACCTCAAAATACAGGCCCTCTATTTCGTTTATGAAACTCCTTACCGCAGGACATTGTAAAGGCCAAAACCAAACCTGACATGGAAAGGATTAGGAAATTTCTCAGAAAGTAAACATATCAGTGACAGCCATTATGTGACTTCTGGCTCAGAAATCCCTAGACCTTGAATTCCAGAAGCAGAAGGTGGTAATGGCGTCTGTAGGAGTCAGGGTACTGGGGTGGACAGAGCTTTCCTCCGAGGCAGTATGGCAGCTTTTACAACCTTATCTACTAGGATGAGTCTCCTGGCAGAGCCTCCTAGTACAGAAAGGTAATGCTAGCTGAAAAGCGCTTTTCCTAGTACAGTTTACTGAAATACTGCAAACAGCATACCTGTAATTGCACTAGAGCTTCTGCTGGTGTAGGTGGAAGGAGAGGAGAGCACGGGTATTTTGCATTCCTGTCCCAATATATATTCTTGGCAAAAAATTTAACTGTAGACCAAACTTAACAATAAAATTACAATAGCTGGCACCCCTTTATTCAGCATTTCTGTTAGACCAATGATTTGAGTAAGAACTTACCCTTACTGCATTCAGACAACTTCACACTTTGCAGACAAGACTGCTAAACAAGTGCTAACTTTTCAAGGTGCCAGATTAGGGCAGGTAACATTATTACCTGTCTTCCAGGAAAGTTTGTGCATGAAACATCAATGGTAAGATTTTGATGATAAAATAAAATCTGCATTCTTTCATCTCAATAAGTGGCCTGATTTCCCACTGAAATCAGGAGAAAAGGCATAGTCAACRTTTCGGACAACTCTGTCATTTTTACTGAACATCCTAAATAAGCAAAAAGCCAATTATTAAATACTTCGTTTGTGCTTCAAGAGATGGAGCTGTATAGTCTGTGCTATATTACAGCGTGTGCTATATTAATGTGGTCACATCTAGATCTACAGAAGATAAATCTTAAAATCTCATAGATCTTAACAAACCTCATCGATCTCAGCAAATAAAATCTCAATGCACTAGTCTGCATTTCCACCTGAGACACGGATGTTGCAGGAACTTCTTCTATCTGTAGCAGTCGAGTTTTATAAGCCAGGTGAGAACTGTAGGGAGAAGAAATATCTTTTATTAGCATGAAAGAGAGCTTGCATTTTGCTTTTTCTTTACTGTTTTTTCTTCAACAGAAGCTTTTTCAGCTTATTTTTCCCTAACAACTTGCCTTGCTACTGAAGCCCGCTGAGTTCCGATGACAACTGCATCTGTCCCAGGCGAGGCCTCCGAGCGGGCGGGCTGGCTGGCAAGGGGAGWGTTAACGGGACTGGCACGATTCTCCTACCCTGCAGTAGTGCCTCGGGGCCCCAGCCCAGACTGGGAGAGGAAACCGATCGTACTGGGCACTGCATCCCCCCAGTAAGACACAATCCCCGTCCTGCTGGGCCCCCAGACAAAGGGCTGGGGGCAGGGATCGCCCTGCAGGCATGGGTGGGATGCGGTTTTTCCGGTTCCTTTCTTACCTTGTGGGCAGAGTTTTGTTAGTCCGAGATGAGCCGCAGAGATACAAAGAAAAGAGTGAAAAGGGAGACACTCATAACCGGGCTTTCAGACTGAACCGCCTATCTAGGTCCATCGGTGAAGCGGCGGCTGTTACTGAGAGCTATCAGTTTGGGGCTTTTTTTTTTTTCCTGGCTTCCCATTGCAAAAAAAAAAAAAAAAAAAAAAAAAAAAAAAAAAAGGACAATAGAAAAGACATTTTCTCTGCACAGAGCACTGAATTTTCCATATTTAAAAGAAATGTTAGGCCTCGCTTAAATCTGGGCATTAGCCAGTATTGTACTGGTGTGGCTGCGTCAGTGAAACCTCTCTTGAAACTGTGCTGCAACCCCACAGCTTATCCGGGACCATAAAGGCAAAAAACACCCTCGGGGTCTTTGTCCAGTGGCTAAAGGGGTGTCCCTTTCCCAGCGCCCRAAGCCACAGCATCACCAAGAGTGTAGCATTTGGAAAAGCCTGTAAAACTTCAGGGAAGTGCGCAGGGAGTGTGCTTGGGAAAATGCTCATACACTTCACTGATTCTTAGGGATTATTTCAGGCTGGTGAAACGATGTTTCTGTTGACTGAACAATTACTGGAGGCGAAGTGGAAAGGACACATAGTTTATATGTTTATTTAGGCTATGTTTTCAGGTTTTTCCCCCAGTATAGTTGCACTGGTGCAAACAGCAAAGCTTGGAGAGCTGGGCTGGAGTGAACAGTGACTTGATGCAATGAGATGGCATCCTTTTGTCTTCTGGAAAAAAAACTGTGCACTGAAGCAAGTGGCAAAGATGATTTTACTGTATCTCTACATCTAACGCTGGATGTATTTCAGTCTTGCCACATGATTTAGGGTACCCTCTCCTCACTACTGTCCAATCTCTGACCTCTTTTGTCCCTGGTACTAGAAAAGTACAGCTCTTCCAGGGAGTCAAACTCAGGGTTAAATATTGCCTGGTTGTCAGAGGAYGAGCTTGTGCTGCTGCAGGTGCGAGAACAGGCAGCAGCTCCTGTGCTGGGGAAGACACAGTGAAGACTTGGTGAAGGAAGGAATGGAGGAAGCAAGCACTCAATTAAAGATGAACATCCCAAATGGGTTCGGCTGAGTGACACTTCCAAGCCAGTGGGCACAGGACRCCTGGTGAGAAGCAGGAGTGAGAGCATTGTGGGTTAAACCCAGAGGTATTTAGGAAAGTTAGGTGGAATTTCTGAACCTGAGGTGAGTAAGCCAAACTCTTCCCAGCAGGAGAGTTATTGAGAGCAGACGTGCATCATGGAGTTTGACTTGCTGGGAATGAAGGGGGAACCAAGGTAGAGGACCTGGGGTCAGCTGAGCCCCACTGCACAACCACACGTTCTGTTGTAAAACGCCAGACGCACGGTTCCCTACCCTGCCATCACCCATGACAAAAGATGTACCGCTCCAAATCCGGTTACACCAGTGCAAACTCCTCTGCTCCCATATGAGAAAGGCTTTTAAAAACAGTTTTACATGTGGCAGCTGCACCTCTGCTTAGGCTGTGGCACTGTAACTCCAAGGACAGCATTGCTCTCCCCTCCAAACAGTTACTCGGRCAACTTTATTTGTCTGGTTTAGAAGCCAGGAATCGCTGCAGAGGATGAGGTGCTATGGGCCTAGCGCTAACACCCGCCTGCACAGCTTCCAGCTGCAAACTTGAGAGCAGGTTTTCCACAGCACTCGGTACCTACCAGCTCTCCGTTCCGTGGCTTGAAATCATTTGGAAACCCAGCCACATAAATGGGAGCTGTGTTAAGTCTGATGGCAGAAAATTAACCGTTCAGAGCATCTTGAAAYGAACAGGACTTGACAGGATGTGTTTGTGCCATGTTCGTGCTTGGAGTCAGATGGCTGTGGTAGGTTAGGTCTGGCAGCGGCAGCCTGAACACCGGATTTGCCACTTGGTAAAATCACGGCCACAGCAGTTGGTAACAGGCTTACGTTAGGAGCCAAAAGACATTTTGAAAAGGCTATGTAAAAATAGGTAGAAATCTTAAACCTGATTCTTGTAGAGAAATGCCCTGTGAGTAAAAAAATGACTTTCACTTAAGTACTTATCTGAAGAGTCTTTGCCTTATTTGAGCATGATATTTTGTAGTGTATGAAATTATGGCTTCACTGAAGTTTGCCCCTTCACAGCACGCACTGCTACCCAGGCAGGTAGCAAAACCATAACAAATGCAATCTATTCTGTGTGCTTTTCTGAAAGAGCTAATAACAAGTAGCTAAGTCCAGATAACCATCTGTGAACTGGCATTCCCACAAACTGACCCTGCATTACATTCATTTTTAGGCAGAAGAGCTAATGTGGCATTTCCACTGACCCTGCAAGGTGGGATAAGCCAGCACTGCTGACCAAARAGGAGCTTTTTGGAGAGGTCGTTTTAATATGGGTTGTTTTACTRATCCTGTTCTCCACACGGGTGCAGAAACCTTCATGTTGGAAGGAGGGAGGAGGTGCCATGGTGGAATGGCTACAGTCAGAGAATTTTACTGACTACCTGAAAAAAAATGATTGATCAGATTCCTGTCATCATGAGACCTGCATATTCTGTAAGCTGTAGAAAGAGCTTTTTCATTAAAGCCAGAATTCCTGAAATGCAARTGATGATGCATAGGGCTTGAAATTTTGTCCCATTCTGACCTTCAAACATGATAGGTAGCACATGATGCAGAATATAACAAATGGAGACCTTTTTTAAGCCAGGCAGCAATGCTTTTTCTCCACTAGCATCAAAAGAGTCTTCTCAGAGCACAATACTGCAAAGTGTATATATCCTGTGATGCTCTGACTAGTTTTTTGAAGTTCAGTAGAGCCTACGTTGTATCTTTAAAGCAAGTGCTTGTAGGGTCTATTTTCCTGGCAGTGAAGCAATTAATATTTAAGTTATTTAGAACACTGCAACCATAAAGACATTTTTACAACATTAACATAGACAGTTACAGCAAGTTGGCATACTTGCAGAGTACAAAAGTTGAGAAATCTGGTCAGACTGGTTTCTGAAAGGCAAAAGAGATCTCTGTTGAAGTGATAAACATTAAAATACTATTAAGATAACATTAATAGAGGTGCTTTCAGAGAAGCCTAAGCAATCTGGTCACTCAAAAAAAAAAAAACATATGAGGAAAACCAGACAGTGCAAAAAAAAAAAAAGCTTCCAGGGAATGAACCTAAAAGGGCACTCATGTCAAATCCAATTGTGAAATTATACACAGAGGAAAGAACCTAAGTTCCCTTAGGAACTTTGAGTCATCTAAAATGCTTTAACAGTTATAAATGCAGCGCCTTCATTTTTATAACAGATGGATGTTAATATTGAAGTATGCTTTCTATTACAAACCCAGTTTCAACTCCCTGCTCCCCAGCTGATCCAAAATGGAAACAATCCATCTTAGCGTTA
The DNA here is from genome assembly GCA_030449065.1 of Oceanodroma leucorhoa. NCBI lineage: Eukaryota > Metazoa > Chordata > Aves > Procellariiformes > Oceanodroma > Oceanodroma leucorhoa. Next base: position 2,115,050 of record JASVER010000020.1, read on the forward strand.
ACGTCAAGTTTCTTGTTCTGGCAGAAGTTTTTATTTACTATTGCATTTTTTTGCAGACATTACAGGCTTTGATGTGGATCATTTCTTTCAGGAGACATATTCACTGCAGAATTATCTACATTCAAGCTGCTCGAAAGCATCCCAACCACAAAATAATTGCTGTAGCCACTTCCGTGTGCCACTAAGATTTCTTGGGGTGCACATGTGGGATTTTTTGGAAAGCACTGGAGAACTAACAGCACTTGACTGCTGGCGCAGCTAAGGCGTGGTGTAACTTGAGTTTTAACTTATAAATCTGATGGGGCAGCCACTAGAGTTAAGGGGGTTTGTGAATGGCTCAGGCTTGACTTAGGGGTAATGTTCAACTTGGAGCTCAAAGGAGCTTTTCACTGGGGAACACATCTTTTGTGTTGGGCTGGGATAAGGAGAGCATTGAGCAAAGAGCTGTCTGCGAATAAGGCAAGTCCTTCAGCAAGAGGGGTAGGCAATGGTGATGTCGAAACTACTTACGGAAGCTGGACTGAAAGTTGGGTTCGATTTGTCGGAGCCAAGTAGTCTGAGCCAGTCGCATCCCTATCTTTTGGAAAGGCAAAGCTTTGACGTGAGTCTGGCCTCCCATGCGCTCAGGTTTCTCTGCCTGAAGAGCAGCTCAGAGCTGTAGCCTGTGTTAATAGCAGAGCGCACCCCACTCCAAACTAGGGAAATTATCCTGACAGCAGGAGAAAAGACACATGGAGGTTGCAAGAGTGTGATGCTTTGGCAAGGGACCTAAGGTTAAGATTTTAGGGCAACCTCTTTCAAATAAATACATAACATAATATCTATAAATCCATATATATATAAATATATATATAAATCCATGACATAACATACCTTTRTTACAGAGTTCCTCTTCTGGATGAAGAAAATGACAGGCAGGCATGTATGGGGATTGTAGAAAGGAGCTTGCCCTTGGGAACCAGAAATACCTAAGTAGGGCCAGTTGGAAAGATTTGCAAGCATGGTTGGCATTTCTGTAACTGCTAATGAATGAGTCTTTGGGGGAAAAAAAATTGTACAATGAAGAAACTCTTCTAGAAATGTAAATTGTAAAAGGTGTTCAAAAATTTTTAAAAAGAGGTGAGAAACATCGAAACTCCTTTAAAACAACTCCRGAAATGAAGCCTTATTGGAAGAAAGTTAGGTTTTAGATTATTTATGTGCTTTGCTAAGTTTTACTCGGAAGTTTTCTGAAAGCTCAAAGTGCCACGTTACAGTTAAAAAAGCACTGAAGTGGTACAAGAGTCCACTTTTATACTTTCCTGAAAAAAAAAACCCTCCAGCATAAAACCCAAATCGCCACGGGTCTTCATCAGACGCTGAAAAAAGATGCAAAGAGCTGACTCGTGATCGAACCATGGCGGTGTTTTAAACCGAAGGGTAGCGGTGCGTGCCTGTGGCAGGCGCATTGGCAAGGAGGGTGGCAAGGCGCGCCCAGTGCACACCCCAAACCTCCGTTGTGCGGGCCGGGAAGGTTATTCCTCACCATCTGCAAGTGTATTTATCACTCTTTGGGGCGAGTCCTAAAAACTCGGTGTTTGTCTAAATATCGATTTAATTATGTGGGCTTGGATTCTGAAAAACACAGATAGAAGTACCTCTGGAGGAGTCACCAGGCTGTGGTCTGCATCCCGCCATCTGGTACTCGCAGCCTGACCCCAGCACCTGTACTACTCAATTAAATTAAATACTGTATAGTTGCTTTGACGCTGAACTCCTCTACCCTGCTTTAAAGCCTTTGGGGGACTGGTTCGATCAGAGCCTCTACCGACAATGGTTAGAAAAAAAAACAACTTTCAAAACCCAGGGAAGAAAACACCATATGAAATCCCTCAGCCATCTGGGGGAGAAGCTTCAAAATTTTCCACAACTTGAAATGCAGCCCGGGAGTATCGGCACCAACTGGGCTCAGCTGAGCTGAAATTCCTGTTGGGTTACAGACTAAACAGGAACGGATCAGGGACGCTCAGTAGATACCCCATTTAAATCTGACAAAATAGCCGACAAAATATCTTTACGCTCCTTCAACAATTCCCGACATAGTTTTAATTCTCGGATTATTTTTGTATCTAGGAAAAACCCGGGTTTCGGAGAAGTTCCCACTCTGCCAGCTGGGGCAGCTGCCCCCATCTCTGCACCTGCTGCCCAGCGGAGCAGCAAAGCTGGCCTTGAAGCGGGCCAGATGAAAGAAGGAGGGTTTTTGCAGCTTCCTGGCCATGTCAGCTCATCAAGTACCCATCTCCTCCTGAAAGGTTCGCCATTTACAAATCGGCTCAACCTGGAGAATTTCAGGCCCAAGGTGACTTTTCAGATATTAATGTCAAAGAGCCACGCGAGCGCCCAAGAGAAGGAAGAACCACTGGGAAGTTTGGGTTCCTCATTTGGGATTGGAATTTATCGTCAGCCCAAGCGGGACTGGCCGCTGTCCCTGCGCCCCCCGTTGCAGGGACGTGCCGCAGCGAGCCCGTGCAGGGCCGGGCTCCGCAGCAGCAACTGGCCGGGGTTTTTTCCTGGTTTTGGAACAAAGAGGAACCGCTGCGGAGGTCTGTGGTCCCACGGGTCCGTCGGGCGCCTCACATTTTAAGAGCAATTGGGGTGACGCCTAGCTGCCCGGCCCGTGCCGCGGCCGAGCACGCTGAAGGCGACGCCGTGGGCAGCACAGCGGCGCGGGGCGGTCCCGATTTATCTTCCCCGAACGGGACAAAGGAGAGCACGGCAGCGGAGCCGGGCACGGGCAAACCCCCCGGCTCCCGGTTCTGCTCCTGGGGGTGAGGCCGCGAACGCCACCGCCGTGGGGACTCCGCGCCGCCGGGCCCCCTCCCCCCGTGTGACCCCTTCGCCCCCGGTGCCCCTACCGCTGCCACAGCCCCGGTTACCCCGCCACCCCCCTGCCCTCGGGTCACCCCATCGGCCCCGGCACCTCCCGCCGCCCGCGTCGCCCCTTCGCCAGGCCCCGCGCCCCCCTCCTCTTCGCGGCCGGGGGCGGGCCGGGGCGGGGCGCGCG
>JASVER010000020.1:2118532-2187778 GCA_030449065.1 Oceanodroma leucorhoa
CTCGCCGCCGCCGGAAGGCGATGCCGCCGCCGGCCGGGCCGGGCCAGGCGCAGCCCCAGGCCCCGGGCCCGGGCGGCGGCCCGGGGCGCCGCTCGCCCTCCCGCTGCCGGGCACCGGGTGGGCGCGGCCGCCGTGACCTTGCCGGTACCGAGCCGCTTCCCCCGCCCCGCGCCCCCGCACCGGGGCCGCTGCCCTGCCCTGCCCTGCCCGCCGCGGGGGGGAGGAGGAAGCCGAGCCCTCGCCTCGCCTCCCGTCCCGTCCCCGCGGGCCGGCGGCAGGGGGAGCGGCGGGGCGGCCGTGCCCGGCCAGGCCCCCCGGCGGCGGCGGCGGGCGGGCCGGGGGCGGCGGCAGGCGGCGCGGGGAGGGCCGCTTTGTGTGGGCAGGCAGAAAATGGCCGCATGCCTGGCAGGGAGGGAGGGCGGCGGCGGCGGGGGCACGGCCCGGCCCGGCTCGGCTCGGCTCCCCCGGCCGCCTCCCCCGCCTCCCGCGGCGGATGTGCGCCGGGCCGCGGCGGGGGGGGTGGCGGCGGCGGCGGCCGGGCCGGGCCGCCCCCTTTTGTTGGCGGCCTTGGACCCGGCGGGGTCCCCCGGGCGGCCGGCAGCCGGGCGGGGGCCCTCGGCGGGGCCCGGCGGTCTCAGCACCCACCCGCGGGCGTCTGCGCCGCCCCCGGTGTCTGACATGGCGGGCCTCGCCGGAGCTGGTGGGTCCCGGCGGCCCCCGTGGGAGCGGGCAGCGCTGCGGCCCGGCCCGGCCCGGCGAGGGGGTACTCGCCGGCCCGGAGCCCTGCCTGGGCCCTGCGGGACCGGCGGACCAGGGACGTGGGATCCTGCTGTCAGTGCCCCCCCGCCCGGCCTCCACACGGTGGGATCCCGCACCACACGTAGGGCGGAACAAAACAGCCCTTTCGGGAGAGGAACGGCACCCCCCACCTGCCCCCCGAGGCCGAGCGTGGTCTGTGGTAGCGGGGAAAGCGTCTCAACCCGGGTTCTGCCTCCCGCTGCCCCAGTACCTCAGTGCAGAAGTTTAATTTTCTGGTGTTACCTGGAGGGCTGCTTGGACAGTACAAAGCAGAGGAATCTTTTCCGCAACTCGGGTGCTTACGGGTGTTCCTTTTCTCTTGCAACAGAATTACTGCCATGGCAACTCAAGTGCTGGGACAGTCTGGTGGGAGCAGCCTCTTTCCTGGTAGTGCTAATATCGGTATGGCATTGTCCAATGACATGTATGACTTACATGACCTTTCTAAAGCTGAGCTGGCAGCTCCTCAGCTTATTATGTTGGCAAATGTGGCCTTGACGGGAGAAGTCAATGGCAACTGCTGCGATTACCTGGTTGGAGAAGAGAGACAAATGGCAGAACTGACCACGGTGGGGGACAGCAACTTCTCAGACAGTGATGGAGAGGGTATGGAAGATACCCAGGCTGCGGAGAGTGACCGCGAGGCACCTGAAAATGTGGAATTAAGCTCTCTTGAAGTTCCTAGTGTGGAAACCCAAGGCCCAGCTGCTTGCCCGCCTCCTAAGACTCCCAGTGTGGACAAAGATGTCTCATTGGAAGCACCGGGTACTCCAGAAAGCACAGAGGACAAGTGTAAGAGCTTGAAGAGCAAGCCATTTCGTTGTAAGCCTTGCCAGTATGAGGCAGAGTCTGAAGAGGAGTTTGTGCATCATATCAGGGTTCACAGTGCTAAGAAATTCTTTGTGGAAGAAAATGCAGAAAAGCAAGCCCAGGTGAAGGAGTCTGATTCTTGCACTGCAGAAGAGGTGGATTTCTCTAAGGGCCCAATCCGTTGTGATCGTTGTGGCTATAACACTAACAGATATGATCACTATCTGGCTCACTTGAAGCACCACAACAAAGCAGGGGAAAATGAGAGAGTCTACAAGTGTACCATATGCACTTATACTACCGTCAGTGAATATCACTGGAAGAAACACCTAAGAAATCATTTTCCCAGGAAAGTGTATACCTGCTCACAGTGCTCCTATTTTTCAGACAGGAAGAACAATTATATTCAACATATTCGAACTCACACAGGTAAGTCTTTCATCTTTTTTGATTTAAGCGTGGTAAGAGTACGGAGAAACTGTGATGAATGAAGCAAGCCGAGAGTCTTCTCTTTGCAAAGTTCGTTCCACCCCGGTAAAGCTCTTCTCTCCCTCCTCTTGGTGCTACCTGGTTATAGCCTCATGGAAGTGTGGATTTGGTTTAAGCTCCAGTCTGCAGTCCTAGAGGACTGAGAAGATCTCTCAGGGGCCCAAGAGGAGATGAAGAGCATCCTGTTTAGTAATTTTAAGCCAATTTTTTGAACAGGCCATGATCAAGTGTGCCTGTGGTGATTGTCAGGGTCTACAACACGAAAGCTTGGTGTACTGTAAAAACAAAACAAACAGGTTGACAAAAGGTGCCTAAATCACATAGGTAGTTTTGAAAATGGTACCTTCAGACTGAGCTGAAACTTAACTAAGCTGTAATTACAGAGAAGAAAGAGCTGATACGCAGGTGCAAAGGAGCCCTCCAGGATCTACAAAGTCAGAATAAGAGCTGAGCAGTGTTCCCAGTGAATGAATTCCTCTTAATGTACAGGGGCCTCGTTTCTTCTAAGGTCTGCACCACTGCAGTAGSCAGAAGTAGACACATACTTCTGCTGGCCTACAGGAAGCCCTTGAGGGAGTCTTTGGCCTGATTTCCTGTCTTCTCCTAAGGTCGGTTTGCAATCTCAAGGAAAAGTGTGAGGCCCCTTTCTACTCTGGTTTATACCAAGTGGAACTGGAGGACCWTCAGCGTTGCTGCCATCCTGTGAGCTGGGACCACAGGTGATTTAGGAAACGCCTTGCTTTGTATCAGAAAGTCTCGCCAGCCAGCCTCTCACATGGGGAGTCCTGAAGCGTAGCCAAACTTGAGACTCCTTTCTAGGAGGGGACGTCATAACCGCCTCGCCTCTTTGGGCAGTTCAGACCTTTCTTGCAGCTTCTCAGAAGCTTTTACTTCCACCTTGTCAAGGCTTTCCGGGGAGAGGGCAGACTTGCTAACCATCTTCTGGCGTGCTGACCTGACTCGCTTCCCCTTTATTGTAGGCTGTGCCGGCTGAGCAAAACACCGGGGAATTTCTCCTTTGAAGTTATGTTTTGTCACAGCAGTGACATGAATGGTTGGGAGGCTTCAGTTCAGTTGTGTGCAGCTGTTTGGAAGGGGAGGGCTGGACTCGGGCGGCCTCGGGGCTGGGCTTGAGCTCAAGTGTGCTGAAGTTTGTGTTCGTCAGCATGCTTTGGTATCTGCTTGGACGGGGTTCGGAGGGTCTGCTGGGAGTTTTAGTACGTTAAGACTTATTCTTCTCTTTAACAATAGCCACGTGCTGTTGTTTAGAGGATACCATCAGTTTAAAAATCAGTCCTGTCTAAATATTTTTTTTCTAAACAAGTAAACAAAGATTATTGTGAGAGGTGTTAGGAAAATGGTGTGGTTTATCCTCCAGTTTGTTTTCTTTGTGTGTATTGTGGGAGATAACAGGAAGGAGACCCGGTAAAAACGACAAAATAATAGGAGAAAACTAAATAAATCATCCGGGGAACTCGTGGCCAAATGTGAGCCCATGCTGTGGTGCCTGTCTGTTTTACATTTGTCTCGACTTTAAATTCATCCCTGCTCGTGTTTGTACATGACATTAGGCCCCCCCTCTGATCTCGGAAAGCTCTTGTTGAGTTTTACAGGAACTAACCATGAAAGCATGTTTGCTGAGGAAGTGCTCTGTTATCACTGCATTTGACCAATTTACCAGTGAACTGTATTAAAATTAAAAAAAAAAAAAAATCAAGCATGTTCAACTATGTAGGATATTGTCCAGTCCCTCTTTTCTCCTTTAAAAATAGTGGTGCAATGAAGGTTTCTGGTTCTTTGGTTTGCCATGTCTTTTCTTTATTTTAATTAAGCTGAAATGAGTGATTATGATTATGATTTCAGCATTTTTTTAGTCCACCCTGGTAGTTGTTTCTTTGCTAGCTCTTACCTAAAAGTTAAGATCTTTCATCCAGTTCTCACTTAAAAATCTTTCAAATAGGTTAGTAGACTCATTTAGRAATGTGCCTTGTTTCCAGTAACATTGATTTTGTGTGGGAGAGTGTTAAAACTAAAGGAGGAGTATTAGAAGAATGAACAAGCTACTGGCAGGTACATTTATACACCAGGGTAAAAGTCTCTGCTGGTATTAATGTGTAATCAATTGCCTTAAAAAAAAAAAAAAACAAACAAAACCACAAGGCACAAACAACCGCCAACCAACCAACCACCCCCACCCCCCCCAAAAAAAAACTGAAAAAACACCCACAGATATTTTATCGTCAAAAGTATTTGCAGACTGTTAACATAACAGTACTGAATTTAACAAAAACTGTCTGAATAATACTAAAATATCTTTGGATTATAGTTTTCATTAAAAACTTAAGAAAAATATTTGTTGGAAAAAAGATGAGAGGAATACATACATACTGCATTTTCTTTCTATTTTATGGGTTCAGAATATTAAGAAGAAAGTTGGAGGAGTTTGTTTCTTTAGTTTCCTGATTGCTAATAGGTTAAATAATTTTGGGCAGATACTTTTTTCTCTCTCCTATTCTTTGTACTTCACCTGCTTTTTTCTGTGTGGGAAAATGCCTCCTTGCAGATAATTGGATTCTGCTGTGTTTGAGCCATGCAGTTTTCTGAAACACTGACTCTGTACAGAGTGCAGGTTCACAGGATCAAATGCTCTGCTGCTGCTGGAGAAAGGCAGTCTCAGCTTTCTCCCCATATCCTGGGACTGGTTGATTCAGCTCACTAAAATGGCAGTAAAATATTCCTTTCCTCTTCCCCAGGTTGTTTTTCTGCTGATTAGTGAAATAAATCGACTTGCTAAGGACACATACAAATGCCAGAGCACATGGCCAGGAGCAGGGAAGGGGGCTGTGTACTAGTACCTTGCATGGTGGGAGAAATACCTGTCCTCTGCGTGTTTGGGGACCACGGGAAGGCCGRCAGAGGTTATCTGCTTGCCTGTTGCTTGCATCCGTGTTGGAARGCAGGTGTCCACGAACCTGCCCTGTACTGGAAGGTACCTTGCAGCTTGTGACAGTGCTTGTGTGGAGGCTGCTGGCAAATATGGGGGACCTTGGGCAGAGGGGTGGTTTAAGGACCCTGCAGGTGGTCATAAGCTTGTCAGCTGGGAGAGCTACATCTGAAAGAGCCTGTCTGCTGCCCAGGAGGGGGTGGCTGGAGATGTTCAGGGCGGTCCCTTCTTTTGCTGATGGGGCAGAAAGGACCCTTTGTGTCAGGGACAGATCTACCTGGACTCGTTTGTGCTCATTAGACGTGTTAGACCAAGTTTTGACTTGATTTATCCCATCAGCTACCCACACTGCTGATCCTGGAACTGTACTACGTGCAAGACAGTGCAGCATTGTTCTCAATTTTTTCCATTTTACTTGTTAGAAGCAATTTCTAGAAAACTTAATTGAAAACCATCTGCAGAGCTATATAAGTAAGACATCTGCTTCAGGCAGTCCCAATGTTCAGTGCCTGGTTTGGGCTATCATTTTTTTTTTCAAATTTTGGTTGTCATAGGGGATCTTTCTTGCTTTCCACTGTGTTGGAAGTTTGATGGAAGAAGCAGTTACGTTTCAAGCAGACAGAACTTTTAATAGCATTACAAGAAAAGCTTTATAAAGAGATCATTTCTGAGCTTGTTCGCTGATGTTGGTCTGCCTGTTTATTTGCATAGAGTTAAGTGCCTGCTTAAGCCTTTGCTAGGTTGGGGCTTATTCTTTAAGTGTCTTATGGAGAGGTTTTTTTGGTGGCTTGTTTGCATATAATGAGCCTGTAGAATTACAATAAAAATCCTTTGGGGAGTAGCATTTTATAAAACAGCCCTTACAATGTAGCCGGGCATTTAATTCTCAAGTGGCAGTAACACATTTTAAATTAGTTGTATTTGTCATACTTTAAATGCCCTATATAAAATACCTGAAAGAAAGCCTTTTCCACATTCCTGATGTTGTAGGTAACTTTAAAGATATGAAATTTCAGGTAATGGGAAGAAGACATGACTGAATATTCCAGGACCTTTGGTCGTATATATTGTAAGGAGTCATTTAAAAACAAAACCATTTCTTTATAACAAAAGGCCTACCCCTCCCTTGTACATGACCTAATCTTATTGTGTGTGTTGCACCAATCTCCTATCTTGTTTTAACTGGAAAGGGGAGGGGGTATGGTTGTTGGGGTGAATTTACCTTTAAACTGCTGATCTAATCAAGAACCATAGTCTAAATGTTTGATGGGAGGAAGAAATGTGGGATTAGTCTGCATTACAAAGACCGCTTCTACTGCTATTTTGGCAAAGGCCTGCAATGGAGCCTCACATCACATACTGGCAGATGAAGGTCTTTGCTGCTGCAGACAGAGCTATGCCTCTGAAAGTGAACAAATAGCCTGTATGCAGGGGTTTTGCTGACGTCCAGGTCTCAGTGATTTGGAGAGCCTGTTGGTTGTATGCTTCAACTGATGTGGCAAAATGCTGTAGTGTAATTCTGACCATGACTTCAATAAATATTACAACCGAGTAACTTACTTTTCCCTTCCCAGCTTCACTCCCCTCTTCTGTTGGGGGTATCCACCCGAGACTAAAAAGTGTTTTCACAACTTGTAGTGGAGACAAAGCAGCCTGGATCTCTCGGCTGTGCTAGCAGTTTGGGGCAAACACCCCTGGTACTTAYGTGGACTGGCCTAACAGATGTTAATTCTAAAACTGTCTGCCTTTAKTTGGGGCTTGTCTTCACTTGAAAGSGATTTTCAAGTATCATTGTGCTGATAGTTACACAAGCTAACTGTCCCTTGTGGAGACCTAATTTATGACAGGTTAGTTTCCATTAGTTCTCCAGAAACAATAACTCTGCAGGCAGAGGGATTTGAGTCTTCAAAATAAATGCTGCTGCTACACTTGAGCTTTTGCTCGCAGCATAGTTTCACTGAGCAGGGCATCATGCTTTTCCACACTCCAAGCTAATTTCACTCTGCCAATAAAACTTCGGAAGTAGAGACCCAGTCTGTATCTGTGCTTGTGTTCTGGCAAATGCAGGTCCACGCTGAATGCATCGTTGCTCCCCATCTTAATCCAAAATAAACCCAGAGGTTTCAGGTAAGGTGTTATGTGAAGCAAGAACATAACCTGCTTTCTTACAGGGTCTGTATCTTTCGTGCATCTTCTGAATGCTGGGAGAAAATACTGTAGGAAAGTCACCTCTGGTGGCTTAGGGATCCCTAAAGGTGGCTGTTTTCATCACCTTTTGCTTGAGGTTACTGTCTGACCCCAGATGGACATAAGGATATGCCTCTCTCATATTCTGCCCCTTCACTACCCTTGTTCACAAGGCATGACACATAGCACTGGTCCAGCTCGGGTGTATGCTTCTCAATGTGGCCCTTTGCTGAGGGAAAATGTGCCCTCAAATACAACTTGGGGATCTGTGACAGCCTCACATGTATGGCTCGGTAACCAAGTTTGGGAATCAGCTGTATTTCAGTAACTAATTTGCTGTTTGTTTTTGCAGGAGAGCGACCCTATCAATGTGCTATGTGTCCCTATTCCAGCTCTCAGAAGACCCATTTAACCAGGCACATGCGCACCCACTCAGGTTGGTAAGGGGCGGCAGCAGCATGACTCAGGAAAAGGGGGAGGTTCACAGAATCACCACGTGGTTGAGGTTGGAAGGGACCTCTGGAGGTCATCTGGTTCAGTCCCCCTGCTCAAGCAGGGCCACTTATTGCAGGCTGCCCGGCTCCGTGTGAGATGTCATCTCATCCAGTATGGCCTGAGCTGTAGCTCCTATTTTAACAGAGAAGGTTGTCTTTACCGGCTAAGGAAATGCTAAGTGTCATGAATAAAAGTGGTAACAGGGAAATATATCTTTTTCTTTCCCTTTTACTCTCCAGGATGTATTCTGAGGTTCATAGGGCTGCTCTAGTAGTCCTAGTAATCTAATAGCAAATAGAACATTGTGATAATACAGGAGCAGATTCTTGTGTTCTGTCTGCTGTTGTAACGCAGTTCAAATCAATGAAGCTGGGAAAATTCTGGGCAACTGAGAGTCTCCCCTGTTGTGATGTCTGCGATCTCATCTCACCCAGGGGTTCTCAGGGAACCCGTAGCTTTTGCTTAGTATTACAGGTGCTAAATAGAGTCTGCTTATGGCAAGGAGACAGAGGAGAAAAGAGCAGACTTGGAGGGTGTTCACAAATGACTTGGTCTTGTGGCACTAAAAGCCAAATTAGCAGTTTTCACTAGCCTTTATTTCCCATCACTGGTCATAAGCTGTGGTGTTACAAACATCTCCTGCTCTCTTTCTCTTGTGAATCTCTTTTTGAATGAATTAATAGCATTTTCGTGAGTTGTAACAGCATAGGCATGCTAGACACAAGCACAGTTGTCCTTTGTGACCCTCCTAGGGAAGCTCAGGTAGATCTCAGCCTGTGATTTTGATTTGCTAATATCTGAATTGACCAGACCTAGATGAATTCCTAATCCTAGCAAACAGTATTGAAAGTCTTCTGACTAGTAATTGTTTCAATTTCAATAGATGAGGCTTTTAATTGAAACCAGAAGGCAGGCAATTTTAACTGTAGTGGAGGGGGGCATTGGACCCATTAAAAATAGCCAGCTTTAAAATGACATGCCAGTATTTTGGTTTGAGAATTTTGTGAATGAGGTATTCTGCTTCCAGAAACAAAAATAATTTTTGGCTGAACCTCTGGGCTAATGGTTTATTTGCAAATGGTTTGGTCAATACTGGAGACCATTTTGTGAACATCTTACTATCCCCTTGTCTGTGCAAGGAAGTCTGAAATCCAGAGGAGATGAGGAGTGGGATCTGCCCTTGGCCCTTAAAGGTCTGGGAGGGAGGGTGTGAGCCGTGCTGACAGAAGTGGGAGTGCACATGGGACTCTTGCTATCAGGGGTGTTATTAATAGCTCTCATAACTTCTATTGCATGTCTTGCTGCATTGCCCAGGCAGCTGAACCTTTTCTGTGGCAATTTCTGGACTCCTGCAGTTCACAGGCTGGCCTTTTAAGGCAAACTGGTGTTGGAGCTTTCTTCAAATGTCAGGCAGTGAATGACAGTGGTTTAGAGCCTACTTCACAACTGTGGCTATATTCTTAGCCATCTTGGTATGTGTCCTTTCTGCTTGTGCAACAAAACCCCTGGATTTAGTAGAGGTGATGGACACAAACTCTTCACATACAACCTTTGAGTTTGCTTGTTGCAGCCACCTCTGAGCAGTCTGTGCAGTTAGAACAGCTTGTTCGAGTGCATGTAAGAGAGAGGCTGTTCTTGTCCTCACTCGATGTAACGTGGAACTGTTCCTTGAAGTGTAGGCAATAAAGGCCCATACTTGTGAGAAGGATGACCAGTGAAGCACATCAAGCTTAAACTTGTGGAAAATGTCACCAGGAAGAGAAAGGAAAGAAGGAAAGAAGATAGGCTGAAGATGATAGGGAATCAAAGTAATCCTTCTTCAAATAATAAAGAGATGCTGCAGGCAGACGTGAAATGATCTAGACTCTTCAACAAGTGTCCCCATCCTTCCTGCCAGGGAGGCAGCACAGCCTTTTATAGAGTTTGTGAGGGTGTTGCAGATCAGCCATGTGGCTAACACACAAGCAGACACCACAGTCGCAGTGACTTCATCTTCGCTGCAGGCTGCTCTGGTCTCCTGAGTCCTGCTGCAGAGAAGCAGCATGAGTATGGGCAGTGTTGGGGCCACAGGTTGCAGGGGTGGGAGAATTACTATTGTACCGTGAGCAGAAGGCGCTGGAGTGGATTTTCAACGTATTTAGGAAGTGGCACACGTTAATTCGACAGGTCAGTTTTGAGATGCTGGTTCATTGCTCAGGAGCATCCCAAGTTCCTCAGCTGAATTTGCACATGCGCAGATGTTCTTAAAGTATTTCTGGACTTGAGTTGTTGCACTAGAAGTGTTTTTCCTATTTGCTTTGATATGTAAATGGAAAGCCACTTCTGCTGCAGCAGCATGCACTAAGCAGAACATTTCAGGAACACTTCTGCAAGAGTCGTTGCAAAACTGTAAATCCAGATTTCAGTAGTAACACGACGGCTTTGGACTGCATATGGTTGGCTTACCAAGAGTAGCCTGCAGCCAGTACATCATGTGTTTTGAGACACTGTAACAGTGAACTGAATTCTCAGAGGTAAAGAGCATCTGAGCAGTGTGTCCCTTTCACGTGCTTTGGGTTTTGCTAGCTTCTTTTCCCTTATTTCCTTTTCAATGCAAACATGAAGTATGCTAAATCTGTGTAAAGTTGGACTTTTTTGAAACGTTTGTGTGAAACTGCTATTCATCAAATGTTACATTTCCATTTTTCTACAATGCATTCAATGGACCAGTTGGGTATGGATTCCATTTGCTAATATTACTGTAGAGAGATCTCTGCCGGTATGTATGCATAGCCAGAACCTGTGATGTTGTTACTGCTTGTTTGGTTTTGGATCCCCTTCCTCCCAACCCTTGCCCCTTCTCTCTTTTTTTGTATTGTGTTCTTGGTGTCTTGTGAATGTGTTTGTGACTTGTGGATTTCTTATGTTGACTTTATTTAATTTTAAAGGCGCATGGATATTTTTTTTTCTTTTTGAGTTTCATATTTCTGTATCTGTATTAGTGGGAAGTGATTCCTCCCCAACTCCCCATGCTTAATAATCACCATCATTCCCTTCCACCCTTCCTTCCTTAGGTGAGAAGCCATTCAAATGTGATCAGTGCAGCTATGTGGCCTCAAACCAGCATGAAGTAACTCGTCACGCAAGGCAGGTTCACAATGGGCCGAAGCCTCTGACTTGCCCACACTGTGACTACAAAACAGCTGACCGCAGCAATTTCAAAAAGCACGTTGAGCTCCACGTCAATCCGCGCCAGTTTCTCTGTCCTGTTTGTGATTACGCAGCATCTAAAAAATGTAACCTGCAGTATCACATCAAATCCAGGCATCCCGATTGTTCTGACATCACCATGGATGTTTCAAAGGTGAAGCTACGGACTAAAAAGAGCGAAGCTGACTTTTCTGAGGGCATTAATGACAAAGCGGAGAAGGAACAAACAAAAGGGGATTCAGCTGCAAAGAAAGCTGAGAAAATTGTGAAAGTGGAGAAAAAAGATAATTTGGCAAAGGAAAAGAAGCCGACGAGCAGTGTTTCTGCAGGCCAGGTGACAACCAGAAGTCGGAAATCGGCTTCAGAAAACAAGGAGGTGGATATTAAAACTGAGAAAAATACTGAGAAAGCATGTAAAACAAAGAAGGTCAAAAGAAAGGCAGAGGCTGAAGTAACTTCCTCAAAGCAAGAGCCTGCAAATGATATCTCAGCAGTAACAAAAAAGAAGAAGAAAGTGGAAACTAAACCCAGAGACTTCCAGGAAACTCAAAAAAGTGATGTTGTACCAGAGGAGGAGCCTAAAAAGCAAAGTTCTTGCCTCAAGAAAAACAGAAAAAAGAAAGCTCTGAAAAATAAGCACAGTAAGAAAAGCAGTAAACTCGATCAGGAGAAGATCGAGGATGAGGAGGTGCCAGACGAGTGTCCTATCACAGAAGAGGATGGATGCGTGAAGCCTGACACTGAGGGCAGCGACCAGAAGGAGCAAGATCCCACCGACACAGCGGCATTAAACAACAGTGGCCATGCTCTCAAGGGGGAGAGCACTGATCCCAAAGGAAGCTGCATACAAGACCTAGGGCAGCTTTGTCTGCCAGCTCAGGATGCAAACACAGAAGCTGAGGTAGAGGACCAAGAAATGCCTGCTGCAGCAGGAGAGAGCGAAGACACTGTTGGTGAAAAAGAGGAGGAGAGAAAGGCGGACAGAGGGCAAGACACTTGTCCTGAGGAATCTTCCCATGCAGTGTCTTCTGAAAAAAGCTTCGATGTGCCCATGGATGTGGTACCAGATCTGGCACCTGAGAAGGAGCCAGAGGGAACCTGCCTGGGAGAAACTGTGAGTAGCTCCGACCCGATGGACCTGACTAAGACATGCCTGCCAGTGACAGAGCCAACAGGGGATGCTGTGCCGGCACCTGCACCCCCAGAAGGGTGTACGCAAAGCCCTAAAGTTGCTCTGGCCTTATCATCTCCGGATAACACAGCAGTGAATGAATCTCAGGAAATGGATGAGGATGAGGGCATCCACAGCCACGAAGGCAGCGACATAAGTGACAACATATCAGAAGGAAGCGATGACTCGGGGTTAAATGGCGCTCGCTCCGTACAAGAGGAAACAAGTCCAAAGACGTCACAAGGAGCTGCAGACACCACAGTGGCCAGGGAGAACTATGTGTGCATTTTTTGTGACCGCTCATTTAAAAAAGAAGGTGAATACAGCAAGCACCTCAATCGCCACTTAGTCAATGTGTATTATCTTGAGAAGGCAACGAAAGGGCAGGAGTAGAGATAGCTGTGGCTTGGGGGAATCTTCTTTTGTAAGATCTTATACAGTGTATGTACAGATATTGTAGATTTTTTGTTTTTTAAGCACGGTTTGCTTTAGTGTCTGCATTGGTTTGTTTTTTGTTGTTTGTTTTTTTTTTTTTTTTTAAGTTGAAAATATTTTTGGCAACTTTTTGTGTAATGGTGAACTCATTAACTATTGGATCTCTTCATTAGAGAAAGCAGGTAGGGTGTATGAGGCTGTGTCCTGTAAAGTCAGTGTAAGCTTCTAGTCTATTTGCTTATGCAATTCTTCTATAAATTGAGTTTTAGGAACAAGACTGTAGCTAACAATACGCAAGTTGGATGTTTATAGAGCCATTGGCATTAGTTGCTTTTTGTTCTAGCAGCCAACTCCTTCTCTCTCTCCCCTCTTCCCTTCCCCTTTTTTTTTAGTTCTTCTTGAKGTGTCTGGATGTTCAAAGTGTTAAACTACTTGATGATTTTTCTACCAGGAAGATAGCTTCTATTACATAAAAGAGCACTTTGTAAGAGAAATCAAGTTGGCTAGTGATGAACATAACTGTTTAAGATAATTATAATTGTGAACGTACATTTCAGATCCCCTAAGCATGAATGGTGAGCCAAAATTTGGGAGTAGTCCTTCCAACTTTTGATTGGAGAACCTCTGTCTTGATTAATATCTTAATGACTATGATATGTAATTGGCTTTGTTGTGGGGGAGCAAGTTTGCTATTTTTAATTTCTGCTTTTTTTTTTTTTTGATTGTGCTTTAAGGGCTTAAAATATTGCACATTGTTTTTGATTTTTACCTATGCAGTTTAATCTTTAGGAGTAGTGCTTGTGCAGTACATGTACACTTTATATATGCATGTTTGGTTTTGTTTGTGTAAGTTTGGTTTTTTATTTGGAAACGTTCAGATTCGTTGCTTACCATTGAACAGTTTTCTGTGACAGTTTTCTGTGATGCTCCTTACTGCAGAGTTTTCATGTTTTCCTGCGGTATTATTAGTTGTGCATGAAGTTGCTGAAATTATGAAGTGCTTAGCTATATATTTTTGACTGGCTTTAAAATTGTATAGTTCTTGAGCAAAAGGATATCAATGCAATTTCAAAACACTATTTTATAGGATTTGTTTTATCATGGAAATGCCACTTCTGATATTTTGAATACACGTGCAAAGTAATAAATTCTAATTTATAATTTGGGGTCACCAGACAGAAAAATACTCACTCTCAAAGGAAATGGTCTGCAGATTCTGCAAGTCCAGATGATTTCCCTGCGCCCCCCCCCCCCCTTTTCATTTCTGTGGTGGTCAGCATTCAGACTTCATGAGCTTAAAAAAAGTAAAATAGTAGCACTGATACAAGTATGGTTCATCAAAATCTAACATGTCACACACCAAAAATACAAATAAAGATAAATCAACTGGTAAGCAACAAACCTGGCATTAAAAACTGTAGGAATTCCTGCTCCTTATTCATTCAAGCTGCACTTAATAAAATCATCCTTCTTCCATGCAGAGAGAAACACGTAAGTGATCAGATTGTCATCTCAGGTCTACATGCAAGAAATGTCATACCAGGAGTTTTTAATTCTAAACAGAGTTAATTTCTGGTACACACAAACACAAGAGAGATTGCATGCTTACTGCTTGTAGCCAACCAGTGGCAAAATGTAAACAAAATCCAAACCAGCAGGGAAAAGGCAAAGCCCTCCCATCCCATCTGTGCACTCTTCTGACTGTCATTAGCTGCCTGTCCAGTGGGAGCAGTTGGGGGCAGCTTCTCTGGTTGTCAGCTCCAAAGAAGTGAATTTGGAGGCTGGTGTTATTTGGAGAGTGGAGTTGAGTTCAGACAGTACTTGTCAGAGCACTTTATGGCAAATACTCTCAATGTAAGCTCTGGAATAAACCCTATTCTTCTCTGCATGTCCCTACAGCATCTTTCACTCCAAACAAACCCACTGCCTTGAATGAATAGAGAGCAACAATGCTACATTGCTTCTGCTTTTGGGAGAGATTGGTAATAGGAGGCCAAAGATTTGAGAGGGAAGCCATCCCTCATGGCAGAAATAAATGGTATAATGTATAGTGAGTTTTTGTTTGCTTAGATAGTGTTCAATCCTTACCTTGGCTGCGACAATCATTGTCAACTGAAGATCAAGTTGCAACTATATTTATGTTAAACATTAAGAAAATAAACCTAGTTGAATTGTTTTCCTAAACAACCAGTTGTAATAGTCTTAGATGTATTTTTTTTCTTTGTAATAGTGTTTCCTTTATATGTAAATGTTGCCACCATTTGTGAGCGATGTGAGCAGATGCTGGGAATTCCAGTACTGTATAGAGGTTTTGTAGCTCACTTCATATCCTTGCGAAGAGCCTTTGCCATCTTGTGAGAGACTTCAAGGACTTTAGCTATCTTCAAATAAACTTGTGGACTGGCCTGATAATTTTTCTGGTTTGTTTTTAAATGAAAATAATGGTGTTGACTGACTTCAAATCTCTCTCTATGAGATAAAAACAAAGATGTGGTTCTCTGAGATACTCTGCTGCACATTTCTGTGAAGTGGTCAAGGTTTCAATGCTTGATCTGACAAGAACTCTCTGAAGACGGCAGTCGGCTCCTGTTCAGCAGTGTTTCTTACCACAAGATTAGAAACGGAAAATAAATTATTATTAACATATTAAGAAGAAGAAAAGTTGATTCTTTCTATCTGAGACCCATCAACAATGTCCTGAAATACCTAATGTTGGTGCAGAACTGTGTTGGAGTTCTCTGCTTGGTTAAGACCACGGTTTGGGAGTATGTTTTGGTAAAGCAGCAAGGATGTAATGCATTATGTGTAATTAAAGCGTTAGACATTGCTAATATTGAGTATTTGAGCAGGGGTGCAAGTCAGGTAACCCACCATATACGGTGGTCTTACATTGCTGTATCTCCCTTTAAACAATGCCTTTTTTTTTTTTGTCTTTTTCAATATTCTTAAATTATTTTGTGTTGGTTTTGCCAATGCTAGCATTTTTGTGTTTCTTGGCAATAATACCTGTGCGAGTGTTCAACCTCCAATATGTGGTTGGAAGGATTAGCACACCGATACCCTTACGCTGCCAGCCCTTTGTTGAGCAACGTGGTATTTTGGGCTTCTGCTGTATGAATCTATACACGCAAAGTAACTGCCCTGAGAAACAATCTAGAAGTGGGTAGCTAGGCATTAATAATAATGTAATTGCTATTTCTGGATTTTGATGATCTAGCTGGAACTTTAGTCGTTTAAAGAAGAAGAATGTTTAACAACTGACAGGCCAGTTAAGATGTGGTAACATCATTGATTTCAACAGGTTTAATGTAGCTGAAAGGTGTTAATCAAATTCAAGAGTTTTCTTGAATGTCAGTTGTGTAGATATGTGGCATGTATACAATATTAACAGAATCCAAATAGCTAATGGAATTGTTTTATGTGTACATATATTTTCCCCCTCTAAAATTACACTAGCTAACAAACTTTTGTAAACTGGCATTGAAATATGTTTATGATGTTTAGTTGCACCATGTTTGATGCTTTTACAGTGCAATACTTGTATTCTCTGAATTAAACCAAAGGTAATTTTTTTTCATGCTCTCTCTACTGTAGTGCATGACAGTCTTTTCTACGTTTGTAATAGATGTAAAACAAGCCAGATCATACATCCTGTTTTTACCTAAAACATGTATAAGAGGTTTTTTGTCCAAAATGTAGTATAAAGTTAAACTAAATTGCATTATATTAACCCTTACAAGTGTATTTTCGTAAGCATAGTTATGATTAAATAAACTTTATTAAGGAACTTGCAGCTTCTCTCTCCCACTTATTAACGGCTATGAAAGCTGTTTGTAACTAAAGGCAGGAGCAGTACAAGCATCGTTGACGGAGCTCTTCAAGACCTCAAGCCAGCGCGGTCTGGGGGAGCCAGTACGTAGATGCCATGCGCGTGCACACGCAGACTTGACTGCAGGCAGGGGCGATGGCTCCAGAAATAGGTTCTTTCTCCATTTCAACATATTCTGTTCATTTCCCTGCCTGCGTCACTGAGGGCAGGGCACAAGGTGGGAGATGCGTGCATACAGATGAGGTTCAGACTTAATGCTGGACCTGTTTGTGACCTGGCAGGAGAGGCCCGATGGGCATGAAATGCATATTCCATGCCATGGGAGAAGAAATGCAACTTGAGGGAAGCTGCAGCTTTTAAATTTGAGTTTAGAGGTAATGCAGGTGGCAATTCCTTCTGCATTCCAAAAGGGTCTCTGGTGCTGTCTCATTTGGGGAATTAATAGTAGATTTATAAAAATGAGGTCACCCATAATCCCTATGACTATGATACTGTCTATATAGATACTGAAAACGGCTTGAGAGCTGTGGAGCCCCATATAGCCTGCAAGGGTGACTTTTCGTCTCTCTGCCAGCCTGGCCCTTTTTGAAAACCTGAGCTGGATAAGCCCATG
The DNA here is from genome assembly GCA_030449065.1 of Oceanodroma leucorhoa. Lineage (NCBI taxonomy): Eukaryota > Metazoa > Chordata > Aves > Procellariiformes > Oceanodroma > Oceanodroma leucorhoa. The sequence goes on from JASVER010000020.1 coordinate 2,135,493, forward strand.
ATGCTAACCTGCCTTCTAGCGCTTGGTCATTCTTACCTCCTACTAACGCAGAACGATTCTTGTGTGCCCAGGGATCAAGGCAAATGATGTTTGCTGAACTTGTGGGGACAGTTGTATATGCAGCTGCTGCAGCTTTGAACAAATTGGGACGCTCTAGAAGTGTAAGAGGTGAGCTTTTGTCTTCCCTGATTAAATGTTTTCTCATAAGCAATGCCCCGCAGAGTGGTCTTAGTCTGCCAACGAGAATTTGGGTTTCTGAGGCATGCAGTTAGTAGTCAAGCAGCGAAGAGCAGGGTGCACCCCTACCACGGGACATAGCCTTGGAGGGCTGCAGGGTGGCAGGGGCTGTCATCACCTGGGTAAGGGGCAGGTTTTGGTTTGCTCCCCTCGAAGTCTTGTAGACGGTGTGTATGCAGTTATGGTAAAGCCGGTGTAAGGACAGGGAACAGGAGCGGTACCCGAGTCTGCCCATGGGCTGCAAGGGAGATGCTCTGAGAGTGTGGCATAGAGACAGCAGGGTCTGGGTACTTGTGTGCCTCTTTGCCTGTGCCGTGTGAGTTAATGATTTCAAATTGGATCGATAGAGGAGGCCCTGCCCTTTGTACCACCAGCCAGTGCTGCCCCCCACCCCCAGGAAGGTGTTCTGGGGACAAGCTAGCTGAAAAGAGAGAACACAAGTGGGTTGGCAACCTGAGAAACCATTTTCCCTTAAACCTGCCATCAGGTCATCCTTATCTTTGACTAACTCCTTGCACCTTGGCAGAAAACCTGCTAGTTTTTTCCCGATAGAAAAACCAGGATAAAACCTGCTAGGCTGAAAACATGCTTAGAAGCTGCTTTATGCTAAGTTGGTTTTTTACAGAAGTGGGTAACCGAGCACAAGTGCATGGCTCCTTGCAGGCCAGCGTGAGCTCCTGTCCACACACCGAGATGCCCAAAAGGTGAGTTCACTCAAGTGGGGGATGGCTTAGCTTCCTGCTGGCTTGTATGGGGACAGAGCAAGCTCAAGTCTTAATTCAGCTGCCTTACTCGGGCTTTGCTGATGCTCTGAAGAGCCAAAATGCTAGGTTCCTGAGTGTGTTCTGGTGGCTGGTTTTTGTTTGGTTGGTTTTAAAGCTTAGCCATGCTGACACAAGTGGCTTTACTTTGTTCATGTACACTATAACCTATACACAGGAAAAGCTAATTCTAGAAGGGCAAAACCCTTCCCTTGGCCAGGTTGTATTTTTAAGCTTGGTAAATTGAATTCCCTGCATCTCCCTCCATTGCTGGAAGCACCAGACCGGCAGCAAGGCAATGCTGTGGCAGTGCTCTGACACCCTCGGGCTCCAGCCAGGCGGCTGAACCTGTCCCTTGCCCACGGGCTGGTTGAAGGAGCCATTCTTGGTCTCCTTTAGCCCTGTATAGGTCAGAGCACTCAAACTGCTGCATGTGCAGCAGAGGCTGTGCTGGAGGTGAGAGGACAGATGAGGTTTGTGGCTGGATTTGTTTCCATCACAAACAGACGAAGGAGAGTTGTGGCAAAAAGTTGAGTGGGAAGGTGGTGACCAGTCCCTTGGTGGGGATGCGGGGGTCAGAGACATCGGTAACGCCCTGGGTGCGTACAAAGCGGCAGGACCACCTCCCGAGCGCTGACGCAGGTGCATGCTGCCTTAAGCAGGGACTCAGGAGGTGAAACTGCCGAGGGGCAGTCATTTTTCAGTGGAGATTTCAGGAGCACACGCTTGCAGCATAGCACGCGCTTGCGCAACGCACCGAACGCACAGCTGGGGCTTTGCAGGCATGCACCCACGCTCGCAGCAGAGCACACGCGCCCCAGCTAACGCATGGGCGGCATAGCACATGTTCGCCTGCCCTCTGATCTGGCCTGGCTGTTTGCACTCTGTTCAGCATCCCTGAGCCCTGTAATCATGGAGGAAAACCAAAAAGAAGGCTGAGACCCTTTCCTGTCGCTGTGCTGGGGGGTTGTGGTTTTAATAAAGGGCTCATAATGCTGCTCTAGTCCTTCCAAAAGGCACTAAGCCCTGGCCCTGCTCAGAGCTGGCCAGAATAACGCTGATGGTTTGAGGTCTTTTTTTTATTTTTTTTTTTTCTCCTCTTTCTTGATTCGGTGCTGCCTGGTGAGGCTGGACTGTGGGACTGCAGCACCGAATAATTCAAAGATGTTGCCACAGCCACACCGCGGCACTCAATATGTTGCATGGGACATTCCCACCAACTCGTCCTCAACAGCAGCCGGTCAAGAATTCCCCCTGGTGTTTCAGGACGCTGTGAGCTGACCTGCACGGACACAACTCTCCTCTGCCACCAGAGGAACCACACAGATGGGTCAATGCACCGCCAAGGCACGGACCCACCATCAAGTTTCTGCTCCAGCACCAGTCATGTTGGGCAAACCCCAGCAGTTTAGCTACAAGATCAGTGAAGACAGTTGCTGGTGAAGGGCAAGTTTATAGGCAATGACAAGCTGTGAATCACAGGAAAATCAGCAGGAAGCAGATGCTCCAAACTTCTGGTCCATTAGGCTCCCAGCCCAATGCACCTCTCCCCACATTACAGGCTATTTTGGGAGTGTTAACAGTGGGCAAAATTTCAAATTTTGCATGGGACTTGTTCTCCTCTTGCCATGAAAAGTAGCAGCCATTTTCTTAGGCTGGGAGTCCCCTGCCATGAGCAGCTCCGAAAAGGGAATAGCCACTGGGCAGGGAAAGGAAGCTGCTTTTTTTTTTTTTTGGGTGAGCTGACGCCATGTCGGATACGTGCCAAAACAAACCAACCCACGGGCTCCCGGATGCGGTGGCACGTCCCTGCTTGCAGGGCAGCGGGGAGATGCAGCCCTCCCTTGCCTGGCCCAGTTCTGCACCCTGCGCCTCCCCAGCTCCGGCCCAGCTCTGCGCTTTGCCGGGAAGTCGGGGAGCACCCTCGTCCAGGTACGCAAACACCCCCGGGTGCTGCAACCCCCCACCGGCTCAAAGGCACTGCCAGCCAGCTTTAGCTGCGATACGTTCAAATCTGTCCTGTAGGATTTTACCTGTATTTTAACTAACCCATCCTACACCGTGAGCTGGTTTTTTTTGTGCAGTTCTCCAGCAAACTGAGTGGTTCTGCTGAATACACTTTTCTGGAGCAGCTATATAGTATTGCACCCCGCTAGTGCACACTGGGACACCCATGAAAAGCAGACCTTCCCAGGGGGTTGGACCTTCCCAGCCCCTCTCCTTCTGCCTCATTTTTGCGCACAGACTCAAACCACCTTTGCTTTTGGCTTCTGTGCTAAGATGAAATTAGCCATTGTCCACAAGCATGGTAAAAATTGTCTTACCTTTCACGCTGTCTGGCATAAACCAGACATGAACCCTCCCTTTGAGAAGCGTTTCAGAGCAGGTCTTCAGCTCCGGCGTAATTCAGCCCTGGGAGCTCATAAAAGGCATGTCTGTGCTTCCATTGAGGCACTAATTGCTTCCACATTACAACCTCCTGCGTGCCGAGGTTTAGCATCTGTCAGGAGCACCCATTTTTGTTCCCGGCTGGGGCTGCTGCTAGCTGGCTGCTGCTCTCGTGGCACAGCGCGGCTTTTGCAAAAGCCCTTCAACACCCACAGAACTCGAGCCCCTGCGCTGGCCCAGCTCACCGCTTGCCCCTCTGGGTTGGACACAAAAGGACGCTGGGCATGGGAGTCATGCACACCCCCGCCCCACACATCCCCACGTTGGCAGTAAGCCTCTTCTCCTGGGTACAGCTCCGGCACCCCCCTGAACCCACACGCAGCCCATCCAACCTTGTGAAAAGGCTTTTTTTTTTTCTTTTTCCAAAACGAGGGGACCTGCTACACCGATCACTTGCCTTGGCTGCACATTTTCATGTCCAGCCCCTGGGCTGAGGACCATCGCTGTAAGAGAGGCAGGTCTTCCAGTTACTCTTTCTGCACGCAGGGCTATTTGCCTTTCATGTTGTGTCTTTCCCAGACTTACAGCGGCAGAGGAATGCTACAGGGGATGCCTGGTTTGGATTTGTCAAGCCAGTTTGAACAGACCGCAGCCAGACCCCTTTCCTGCCTCCCACTTCAGCTGAGCGTGCTGTGCCTTTTTTCATGCCTGCTTTCCCACGGCTGCTCCGCATAACCCTCCCAGATGAGGAGGTACAAGCAGAAGAGGCGCTTCCCACCGTCTTCTCCCACACCCCCATTAAATCAAGTGCATTACTGGCACGAGACAGGTTCTCCTCAAGGCACAAAACATTGAGTATCTGTGTGACAGCGTAAATAAAAACCGATGCCTGTGGTTAGCTCTGGCTGGAAATGTCCTTGTAGGCAGCAAGATGGAGCCGGTGCTGGGTTTCTGCAGGCTGGCCCTGTTGAGCTGTCTAAACGTAGCTGCAGTGCAGGCCAGTGAAGAGGCATCTTTAAGCATCATCTAAACTAAAGCAACTTCTCCAGTCCAGGCTGCACACCCACAAAGGAGCACACAGAGGCAGTGATGGGAGAGGGACCCCAAATAATGCCCTGCCAGGCTACCCCCAGTCCCATCATCGGGGCCATCAGCCCATCAAAAGCCCAGCTGCACAAGCCTAGAGCTGCCCAGGGACACAATGGCAGACAGGAACCCAACTGAAGGACTCCTGAGGAATGAACACCCTGTCTGGTGTGGGGGTGGAACACTCTGTTTGCAGAGCCATCAGCCCCTCTGTCCAGGAGCGAAACCCATCACCATAAGTCTTTGTCTTAGGGTGCAAAGAGGATGGAGCCAGGCTCTTTTCAGTGGTGCCCAGTGACAGGACCAGAGGCAAAGGGCACGACCTGAAACACAGGAGGTTCCCTCTGAGCATCAGGAAACACTTCTTTACTGTGAGGGTGTCCCAGCACTGGCACAGGTGTTGCACAGGGTGGTTGTGGACTCACCATCCTTGGAGATCATAAAAAAACATCTAGACACAGGCCTGGGCRGCCTGCTCCAGGTGGCCCTGCTTGAGCAGGGGGGTTGGACCAGAAGACCTCCAGAGGTCCCTTCAACCTCAACCGTGCTGTGAGTCTGTGCGTCATGGAGCTCTCCAGGCCACCTTTTGGGCTAAGGGGGATTGCTGTCTAGTGCTGTGCGACACCACTAGGGGAAGAACATTTTGGGATTGCACAGGACTTATTATGGGATGTTCAGGGAAGGAACCAAAGGGGGGAAAAGGGAAGGATTTAGGTGATTTGAGGAACAAGTGYGTGAAATAGAGGGCTAAGGGGGTAAAGACGGCTAGTTGTGTGTAAATAGTTGACTAGTYGGTACACATATCCGGCCATGCCCTGCACCTGATCAGCACCATCTGTCCCACGCCCTTATTAAATTCCTTTCTAACTTTCCTGGGTGATGGCTCTGTATTCTGTGTCCATGGGTGCATATGGGGATGTGAGGGCAGCAACTGGAGTCAGAYCGTCGGTCGGAGGAGCTGTGTGTCCATGGTGCAGCAACTGAAATGTGGAAGGGGGTGGAATTGCTAGTGAAGATCAAGTTGGACTAGCTTGAGAGCAGGTGAAGTGGCCTAGGAGAAAAGGGGTTTGGGGGGTCTCTAAGGGTCAACTCAGGGTGCCAGAGCACCTGGATGTTCCTAGGAGTGAGAGCACAAGGCTATGGGCCCAGGGGAGTCCTGGCCAGTTGTGTGTCTGTGAGCAAGACTGTCTGTACCAGTAACTGTCTGCAGGAGTGGGGCTGCAGCCTCAGGGGCTCACATCTCCAGGTGCCAGCAACTGGGAGAATGGCATCCAGGGACCAGCAGTTACTGAGCAGATTGAGTGTCTGAGCCCAGCAGCTGGAGGGATCCACCACATACGTGTATGTGTGTGTGTGTATATACAGGCCATTAGTGCTGTGTGTCTTTCTGTGATTTGTGTGGCCAGACGTGTAYGTAGGCGGTGTGCACGTGCACTCTGTGCCCACGGGGAATACATCTTCAGCCTCACTAGTGGTTGGACCTGGCAGGATAGAGCTGGAGCAGCCTCACCTCTTTCTGGCTGTCACATCTGGCATGATACTTTCCTCTAACACTGGCCTTCCTGCTGGAGCTTTTGTGTAGTTAGCAGGATGCTTATGCCCACACAAGAGTGCTTTGCCGGTGATTTGGAAAGGATACAAAGGATTAAGTATCTTTGACAAGTTTTGTTCTACACCCTCAGTTTCAGAAACCTTTACACAAACTACAGAAACCAAATCAAAGCAGTGAGTTGCAAAAGTTGCCTCTGCAGGCATACGAGCAGCCTACTTTTCATTAATTCACCTTTTCTGTGTCCAAAAGCAGGGTGTTGCACTCCCTCATCTCCCCCAGGTGCTGAAGGACTGAAAGGACCTGATTTTTGGTCAATGTTGTTGAATCACTATCAGCCACTAGGAGGGTCATACCCACGCTGGAGCATTCCCTGCTCCTCCCCACTCCCTCCACCTCCTTCAACTCTGGAAACACCATAAAGCCTCCAAGAACAAGGTGATGATTTCTGACCTGCAGGAGCATGTCCGCAAGAGAAGACCTACTCTATGAGCAGCAAAGCCAGCCCAGGTGAGGTGAGTTTCCATCTCGTATTTCAAGAGGGAACAAATAAAGGGATTTGCTCATAGATACCAGCAGGTCCCAGGGAGAAGCTGTTTCACCTCCCATAGCACGGTACCAGCCACTCAGCTCATTCAAAATGGCTGCAGTTCAGTACCTGGATCAGGCACAGACTTGTGGAGTCCCGAATCAGGCACTTTACTTCCCCCCAGGCCTGCTTTCAACAATGTGCCTGTCTGCCTTTAAAAAGGAGTCCAAGCTCCTGAATATCAATAAGCAACAAGGTTCTCCAGAGGCTTTTCTGTCTTCTACCTTGCTCAGATGATGAGAAGCGCTATTTCCTCCCCGTGGTTTTCAGGTTTTCCACCAGGGAAGGAGGCTTTTTGGTCCTATAAGCAGCAGTGCCTGCGATCCGGGCCCCTCTGATGGTACTGATGTATGGCAAAAGGGGAGGCTCCCGCACCACCAATGCGGTGCCCTTGGGAGTATAGGCTCGGAGCAGCAGTTTCTCTTCTGCATGAGCTGTCACTGCCACCCAGCCTGCACAGCCAAAAAAAATAAAAAAAGACAGTCAGTGAGATGAGTGACTAGTATCAGAACGAGGATTCAGACGCAAACTCAGTGCTTCCTGTGTTGGCTAAGAACCTGAGCTACCCAGGCGTGATTTCTTTGAGAAACCAAGCTCAAAGGTAATATCCAGCCCTTTCCCAATAGAAAGCAGCACCTAAAGCCACATCTTCCTCTCCCCAGACACAGCTCTTTCCTGGTGAACTTAAGAGGGATGGTAGGAACTACCAAAACCACAGTAATAAAGCTTTCCAGTCCACGGCCCTTTCCCTCTCACCTGAACAGCAGACAGTGTCACAGCCATTCCTGATGCTGTGGAACTTGTATGGCAGCCAGAGCATAAAGTATTCCCATGTGGTCATCCTGCACAAGCATGGTTGTCAATCTCCACTCTTGGAGGTTGCCAAGCCTCAGCCAGACAAAGTCATGGCTGCCCTGATTTTGTGTTGGTGACAGTCCCGCTCTGAGCAGGAAATAGGGATTCATCCCTTCAGAGGCCTCTTCCCATCAATGTTTCTAGGATGCAGACCCTGCAAAGCAAACTAACGAAAAAATATTAAGTTACCTGCAGAGGAAAGCTTGATATCTGCGACTGCCTCAGTGGTACCAATTCCTTTCAGTGTAAYGTCCTGAGGGACAAGTGGGGGGAACTCTTTCATTCGCTCTTCCCCACCCATGGGAACCTAACATCAAAACACGGAGAAAAGATTTAACACTCAAGAGATGCTTCAGTACTCCTACCTTAAACTGGCGAGCAAGGCACAAAGGGGAATAAAGATATTAGGCTGTTGTTATCCAAGTAAGAGCTGGCTTGAATACCCTACAGGAGTTATTTCAGGTTTGCCAGGAACAGAATCAGAGCAACCCAGTGTGAGCTCAGAGGTGAGCAAAGATGGAGTGCCCACTGCAGGACCCAGCTGATGGCTCAAGCCAGCCGCCTTGATGTGAGTGACAGCACTTGTTGTTCTCGATGTGCGCAGGAAGGGAGCTGCCAGGACAAGAACAGCTCACCCCGTCCCCCATCAATCTGCATGTGCTACACAGTATGTGGCAATATCAAGGAAAAAGTCAGACCACCAAAATATGCAGGGATGTGCAGAGGATCCAGCGGGGAAAAAATAAGAAAGGTACATTTTTCAATTGCAATCTGTTCTGAAACCCAAGTCTGAAGTTTGCCATAGAAAATATCCCCATTTCTACCTGCACTTTAAGGCTGTTGAAGAAAAGCCAAGCATCAGGGAGCAGAGCACCGCAAATCATCTTATCAGCCTGAACGCTAGAAACCATAGCTCTGCTGAAAATGCATCATCTCAGGTGCTCTCTCCTAACACAGCTGCAGCCATGCAGTCTGTGCAAGACTGCTCCACACTGCAGATCTCCACTCTCCCACTGCAGAAGTCCCAAACTCCTGACGTGCTGGTTTTCTCCGTCAATTGTGCCCCAGACAGGGCGCTTCACCAGGTGGGACGGCCTGCCTATCTGCAATCAAGAGCCCATGTCAGCATCTCCTCTTACCTTTAGTAACTCTTGGCCAGCATTCTTCTCATAGATAGCATCTGCGTTACTCAGGGTAGCAATGCGGACTGGCAACAGGTTAGAAGCCACAACAGAAAACCAGGCAGGCTTTTCTCCCTGAAATAAATAACGGGAAGAGGATGTTACTTATGATAGCAGAAAAGCAGCCCTGAATTGCTCTCTCCTGCTCCATTTCTTCCCTGCATGTTGAAAACCTGTTTGACTGATGTCCCGTCCTTGTTCAAGGAGAGGTCCTTGCCTCTGTCACTGCAGGGTTTATATAAACAGGGGAGCTGAGCTTCCAGGAGAGAAGCACCCTTGGCTTCACCATCCTGCCCCAAAGCACCCCCAATACCACATCCCCTGCTATCACATCTGCTCAGCTCAGGCAAATCATCCAAGAGATATCTCTGCTCTCATTTAATTCCCAAGAACAATCTCAGTGTGGTTATTTAGCATGAGAGGTGATGGACATCTCCTGTCTGGTGTTTCTTCTCCTATTGTTTTACATTTCTAACATGCACCTCTCATCAAATCGTACTTGGTTCCAAGCTGCTCTCAAGCTATACAAAGACTGAATGTGGAGCAATTTCAGCAGGCACTCTCACAACTTTTGCACATAAAGCAAACAAGGTCAGAGAGGGGAGAAACCTCTACAAACACTGCTAGCAGCCTGAAATAAGGAAACCCAAGTGCAGTAATCCCCTCAAGTTCACCACAGATCTAATCTGAGGGAGGGGCTCCTCTATCATGGTCTGAGCACAACTGTCTTCCTTCAAGGTCTCTGGAAGATGTAGATACACAAGACTGATACAGCAACGGGCTGAGACAGATACCAAGGACCTGTGGGACCCTAAATGTGCACAGCTCAGCTTGCTTATAGCACGAAGCCTAACTGCCAGCCCTGATGCACTGGACATGTCTCTGAGCCTGATCCTCTCATCAGGAGATGGTGCAACACTCCTTTACCCTGACCTCAGGTTCCCCAGGCTGCCAACATCACCACATTCTCCACAACTCCCAAGAATAAAAGTCATCCCTCACGACAAAACAACCCCTTGGGCAGCCCTGTGGCCGGACTGCCTGCCCTACCCTCTTCATTGTGTGAGAGGCCTCGTCCACGCTCACAGGCTGGCCTGATCTCACAGTGGTTCTGCAGAGGATGTTTACTGCCAGCAAGATGTCACCTGTATCACTGTCCTACTTTGTCAGGGATGCAAATCCAGGTGCCTTCTCGAGTCCCTGGTAGCGTCTAACCAACATGCCTAGAAAGTTCTTTTCTGAGAGCTTTGCCCAAGACAGTATGGATAAAGACAGGTTTTTTTCTGCCAGGTTGTTGTCCACCCAAACAGCATTTTTTCCTGAGTGAGGCATTACTCCTCTGTACTGACAAGCTATTATTTGGGCCARGGCTCTGGATTCTCACCTTAGCTATGATGGAGCTCTCCTGCCATACTGGTACACTATTACTTACAGAATCCTGTCCCCTTCATCTTTCTGGTTTTCTTCCAGCAGGTCAAGAGTGTCCCCAGCAAAGTACCAATTCAACATTTCTATCGTGATCTTGGAAAGCTGACTGAAACAAAGGAATAGCTGTACCCACACGCCCTCTCCAAAATGGGGCAAACTACTGAGAAAGGCATTATCTTAAGTGCTAGGCCCGTATCTGGAAGGACGACCCCTTCCAGAGGTGACATCATCGGAGGTCAGCTCCATACAGCCCAATAAAGGTGTATGGAATGGGATTTCTAATAAATGGAAGAAATTGGYGCGGGAGGGGACACACAGTGCCTTTTAAAAATATTTTTACAGAAACTAAAATACATGTACATTTAATTGCTTCCTTGGGCAAATTCTTCAGAGAGGTCTGTGTCAGGAAAGAAAAATGGCTATGCTTTTCTCTCTTGGCAGACAGCTCTCACGAAACACAGAAATGAGGAAAAACATCTCTTTTCCCAGTTAATTCTGGCACTTGCCTTCTTCCCTCCCTCCCTGCCTTGTGCCTTTGTATGTTATGGGAAGCACATCAGGCTGAAGGAGTTTGTCAGCATTCAAAAGCTGTTACCATTATACAATATAAAATACTGCACACTGGTAACAAGTATCAAACCTTTCAACTGTAACTCCCCATCCCAAGGCATTTTGACTTCATGCAGTCCTTTATTAACAGATTCATTGTCTCAGAAGTCACAAAGAAAGGGTCTGGGAAAGCTACCCAGAAAGCCTATTATCATCTGATGCTATAACAAAAGATGAAGCAAGTGCTCACAAAATCCTTTCTTCCCTTACCTGTAAGTAGTCTACACGTCCCAAGGCTGCTAAAAACAAGACCATTCCTGGCTTGAGAATGAAGGTCCGTGGAACGATGGCCTGTGTTGGCAAAACCAGCTTTACTTCTTTCTCTGTCAGGAGATTTAAAACCTGCAAAATAAATTGTACTGCCATTACTCATTCCAGATGTTTCAATGGGGACAATGAAATTAATATTGGTATGATGTTGATAGAGAAAAAAGATCAAGTAGAGCAGTATGAAGAATGTCTAACAGAACAGTTCAATTCTGGTYCACACAGTAAGTGAGAAGCAGGAGGAGGTAGGGACATCACCAATCTCCATGGCAATGCAGGGTCCATAAMAAAGTATAAGAGCTTCCAGCAGCCTGTTGGACCATGGATTCGGGAATTCTGGGTCTGGCTGGAACAAGCTCACGCAAGATTTACAAGATTTACTGTGCTTTAGTATGAGTGCAGCCATGTGCAGAACTGGAGACCACCTTTGGCTATGACATTTGCGTTACTCCACTTAGGTGGTGATGCAAAGTGCCAAATCAATACTAACAGCAAAGCTAGTCTCAAATATCTCACTGAGAGAAAAGTGCTGGATCACACTGTGAAACAACTAAAACTGCAGGATGACCAGCCTGCCACACAGTGTGGATCCCTACCCTGGGCACTGTGAAACAAGCTCTCCCCCCTGTGAGGGCTCCCAAATGCTCCYGCTGCTTGTATTCCTCTCCTCCCTCTTCCCTTCTATCTCCTGGCTTAACTGGCTCATCTGTTCAGGTGCTAACTTGTTTCAGTRAAAAGCCTACTGAAAAGCCTGCGACTTAACCAGCATTGCTGCAGTCACAGTGGTCTGACTGCTTCCTAAAGAAGGGTTCAAACCCAGTTATGACACAGTGTGCAGGCACAAAAATTCAGGAAGCAGTGCCTTGAAGGAAACAACCAGTCTCCAGGTTGATGGTGTCTCTTTCCTAAACACAGGGAACTGATAGCAGAAATGCTTCCAACTGTGCSCCCCACGCACGCCACAGTCATGCAAATACAAGTTTGTAGCAGTCTGGCCAGGAGGATTAACCTCAATTCAGCATTAAAAAACAAACTAACAAGGGCTGTGGTGCAGCCAGAACCCCAAATGCTCTTCCTATGTTCACAAGCAGACAATCTTTAGCTTGAAAGCCAGGGCAGCCTTCAACACCAATTCTGAAAGACCAGGAGGCTTTGCCCTGCTAGCCGCAGGTTTTCTGATGTGTTTGGCAATGCTTAAACCAAAATTTGAGAGTTATCAGTAATTCTTTTCTATGCTTTCCAGAAGTTTGGCTTTGGAAGGAGTCATGAAGAAGCAGCTAAAAACAAACCTCCAAGGAATAAGGACAAAAATGTAATTCCATCATATGCTAAAAGCCACTTTCCCTCACTCTTCTTCCAAAGTAAAAAAAAAACCCAAACCCAAACCTGCTCATAACTAGAAATCTCCCCGGCCAAACTCTGTCACATAGACCATCTGCTTGTCCTCCAGCCGGATCAAACACTGACCGCAGAAACAAAATTTGATGTAAAACTTGGCATGTAGCTCACAGTAAGGATAATCAAAATCAGGAATGGCAGCAAGTTATTTCTGGATGCAGGAAAGCCCACTTGCTTTCCACACTTATTCAACTCCAGAAGAGGGGAAGAACATAKCCAGTCACCAGTTACCAAACCAGGTCTCTAAGCTGATGACTGTCTTTACACCAGACACTAACCAGCTACCAGAGAGCAAACTGCCATAGTRAAGTGGGTTATGATCTGGCAAACATATCTACTAGAAAACCAGTAGTTTTCTAGAGTTCACAAAAGCAGCATCTGCACTTGAGCTGTGCAGTCTCAGTACAGTTCTTGCACTCCCTTCTCTTCAGAACTTTCCTATGTCCTTGTACTTTTTAATCTTCCCAAAAAGATGACCTGCAGCTCTGCATAGATATCAAAGCGATCAAAAATCAAACTACAACTTTTTTGGATGTGTGCACTACATCAGCACTGGCTTCAGAGCCATTGCTCTACTGAAACATTGAGGTAGGCCTGACATATTGGAGCTATTAACAGGAACACTGCAGATCCTGTTAGCTTCAGGAGAATGCTTTCTCAAAGATTTGGTTCAGTCACACAACACTGGTTAACCTCCTAAGCTCCACCTTTTTCAGTAGGCTGGCAGAGCTAAAAAGGTGCAAACTTCTTTGGGTGATGATGGTATAAACTTGCTTATAGCACTATTACTTCCCTTTGTTCAGATATTAGGAGAGTTTGCTGACGCAGTCATACAGTTCCTTTGAAAAGATCACAGTATGCCCTATTCAGAAATGTAACAGCGTTGACACAATGAACCCTTCCCAAGTAAACACAAACCATATTTTAACCCAATTGCCCAAACCAAAAGAATCCTAACCCCAGGACTGCAGCAGAAATACTCCCCCACATGCACAGCTAAGGCAGAACAGTCCTCCCAAACCTTGGTCTTCCAAAACACAGCACCACAGAGTACCTACACAGTTTTCCTTTACAATCCCTGGAGTGTCAAAACACCAGCGAGCATCCTTCACTTCATTGTATGTGAACTCTTCCCTTTCCTCACGCTTCCTAGGGGAATGTCTGGGATCTTCATCTATGCTGTACGAGAGCATGTCAGGGTCAAAGTCAACCACAGGGGAAGGCTTCTGCCGTTGAAACGTTCTTCCAACTCTTCCTGGATTAAAATGAAAGGTTTCCTGGTAATTAATTTATTAACTTGCCTTTCCTTCAATTCGACATCTGTCCCTTCCCTGGCTTAAAAGAGATGCACATTGATAATATAAAGGTGATAAAGATGCTATGTGGCTAGAAATTTGCGTGTTCAAAAGCCAAGATGCTAAGAAATTCCTTCTATAATTCTTGATTAGCACTCCTCAAGCCCCAAAACCTTAGCAGGGACCAGATCACAGATACCCCATTATTTCCGTTTTACAGTAAAGCAGGCTGCCTTCTTTTTTCAGTGCCTTAGACTGTCAAACACAGAATTATTTCAAAATCAGAGCTATCTTCTGGCAACCCCCTCTTTTGGATACATACTAAAATGATGCACAACCACGGTGGCCTGCAGCCAAAACGCGATTATTTAAAAATGGAACTTGTTTTCTTGTTTTGGGAATGAGCGAGGGCCTATATTGCAATACCATTGTAAACTACTAAGCTATCTGAACTAGGTTAGCAAATGCCTGGCTGACAGGAGGTGCACTGCAGAGAGGAAACCTCTGCGATGCTACTACAAGAGCTGAAAAATAAGTACTCGAAAGAAATACTAACGATGCTACTTACAGAGGAGCTAGAGGTCTTGCACCCACTACTCAGGGAACAAAAATTGGCCAAAATAACTTGAATGCAAGTTTGGAATTTTTTTATTGCTACTACCGATGGCATGTTTTTCCCATAATTAAATGGAAATGAGTTCTTTCAGAGTGGGAAGAAGTTACTTGCCAAAACCAGCTGGATTCTACAGCAAATTAAGGAGTTAACAGTCCTTTGTGCAATGCAGTATTTTCATTGGGGCAGAGGGGTAATACCTTTACTCAGGCAATACTCACCCACTAAGTAACCTTGCTTTTTAAGGTGATTAAGGTACTTTTTTTCTTCACTGCTTAGCTGATCTTCTGTTTTTGTTGCCTCCTCTTTCAGCCTCTCCTCCCTTCGGAATATCCTGTCACATGTAGGATTAATAATTGGAAATTTCAACAGGTTCAGTGTTGTTCCTGGAAAAAAACAGAAGGCACGGTTGGGCCTCTTACTACCTGGCACATTTAAACTCTGAGAAACATGAAAAAAAAAAAAAATTGCTTCTCCAGCTTTTGGGTGAAACCCAGAAACACAAAGTTGAAGGTGGAACTACAGTTGCTCCCATACAGTACTAGCCTCCCCAGCCAGGGTGGTGGCAACAAGGCATCCATCCGCTTGAGATCTGCTCTCCCTATGGTGTGATGAAACAGGTCTCAAAGCCAAGTGGTGCCAAAACTGACTTAATACACCCCAGACACGTCCCACCTCCAGGCAGCTTGGTTTGGCCTAAATTGTTTCACAGGTGCTCACCAGTCCACCTCCCGGTCTCCTTCTAGACAGGAGGGCACCCCTCATTGATAGGGAGATGGCAAGGCGCACAGATCGGGTATCGTCCCCACTGACAGAGAAGCACACGGGCTGGCTCTGGTTTACCGGCCTCCTTAGTGCTACCAGAAGCACAGCACCCTCTGTGCGTGCCTCCCACCCTTGCCGCCCTGAGGAAGGCGAGGATCCGAAGCATGGCRCAGCACTGGAGCTCACTGCCCACAATGGCGATGCTTCGCGGGGGTGGGCACCTCTTCGGTGACAGATCCCCCTGCCCCAGGGATGGCCGAGGGTAGCCTTGCAGGAGGCCCCGGGCTAGCTGGCCTCTGAGCGCGTACCCCCTGCCGCGATGGAAAGAGTGGCACCCCTGACCTGGCCAGGGGGAGACGGTGGCCCTGTCGATGGCGTCGGGGGCACGGGACTTGCAGTAGTCGGAGCGCAGCAGGGTGTTGAAGAGCGTCGACTTGCCGGAGTTGGTGGCGCCCAGCAGGTAGACGTCGCCGGCGCACCTCCACGAGCGCTGCAGCCGGCTGACCAGCCCCTCCAGGCCGAAGCCCGTCTTGGCGCTCACCAGGCGGACATCCACCAGCGGGGCTCCGCGCAGGCCGGCCTGGGCGCAGGCCGCTGCCACCCGCTGCCGCAGCCGCCCCAGGTGCCCGGGGGAGTCGGCGGGCAGCAGGTCCACCTTGTTGGCCACCACCAGCAGCCCGGCGRCGGGGACGTCGGGGCCCAGCAGCCCCGGCAGCTGGGGCAGCACCGGGTCGGGCAGCTCCAGCACGTCGAGGACGTAGAGGAGGAGCGGGCCGCGGCCGTGGCGCGGGGGGCGGCGCAGGGCGGCGCTCACTACCAGGCGGTGCTGCTCGGGCGGCAGCCGCAGCCGCAAGGCCCGGCCGTGGTGGGCCAGCAGCCAGCAGCGCTGGCAGACGGCGGCCCGCAGCCCCGCCGCGCCGGCCGGGCCCTCCGACAGGCTCTGGTACTTCTCCGCCGGCACGAAGCCCGGCGCCGCGCCGTCGCGGCACTGCAGCTCGGCCCCGCAGCCCGAGCAGCTCACGCCGCTCGGCGGCACCGAAGGGTCGGGCCGCCCGGCCGGGCCCCGCTCCCGCCRCTCCCTGCCCGGCTCCCGCTGCCGGCGGGGCGCCGCCGCTGCCGCCGCCGCCGCCGCCGCTGCTGCTGCTGCCACCGCCGCCTCACTCTCCTCCGGCTCGTACTCGGGGAAGACAAACCGCTCCTCCTCGCCCCTAGCTGCCGCCCCGCGCCGCAGCACCGGGGCCCAGGGCCGGCCGCGGGCCAGGCGGGCCAGGAGCGCCGGGGCCAGGCGGTGCATCGCGGGGCCGGCGCCGCCGGGGCGGGCGGAGAGGGGGCGGGGCTCAGCAGCCGCGCATGCGCGCCGACCCACCGTGCGGCCTCCTGGGAGACGGCGCGCGCAGCCGCCCCGCCCCGCGCGTGACGCGCGCAGAGTGCGCAGGCGCCGCTCCGCCGCTTTCTCGCCGCCGCTCGCCCGGGCTGTGGGTGCTGGGCCCCGCCGCGCTCCTCGCTCCCCTCCCGGCCGCCGCCGCCCGCGGCTCTTCCCGCCGCCACCATGTACGACGCGGACGAAGGTGAGGGCGCTGCGGCTGCAGGCCGTTCCCCGCTGGGCCGTTTCCCCGGTTCATCCAGGCGAGGCGGGCAGGGGAGCCGCGGGGCGCGCGCCGGGCCCGCAGGGGGCGGGGGGTGCTCCGGGGGCGGTGGGGTGTCCCGCGGGCTCCCGCGGCACTCGGGCGGCCGGGGGCGCTGCTGGGGTGCCGCCGGGTCCCTCAGCAGGTGAGGGGAGACACCGAGGTGATTGGAGCCTGACTTAAACGCTGTGGTTCCTCGACAGATATGCAGTATGATGAAGACGATGATGAAATCACYCCCGACTTGTGGCAAGAAGCGTGCTGGATTGTTATTAGGTGACTTTTTAAAACTCACTTCAGCGTATGTGCTCATGGTCTTAAGGTAACGTCCAGTTTGCTAGCAGCATGTCATGGAAGCTGCAGGTGTGGTTATGCCAAGTTGTGTGGTTTAGGACTGTCAGAGCAGAAGGGCTGTAAGCAGAAACAGCAGGGTTGTCATTAGCGATTAAGAAGACTCCTACTCCAGTGGGCTACACTGTTTTGGATGCTGTAAGAAGTAATTTTGATTCTGTACCAAGCACGTAATTTTGCCCACTACTCTCACTGCTGGTGTTAGGAAGTCAGTTCTTAGCTATTTCACCATGTGAGTGTTTTTCTAGCAAGACATGAATGTCCAGGACCTGCAGCTTTTTGTGACTGTTAAGGAGGGGGATGCTGTGTGGAACTGAGTAAAAAGTGTTTCTCTTGCTAACTGCATTATTCATAATATGTGTATGACTTGGTGTCTTAGGGCAGTGGTTGCAAACAGAACAGTAGATCTGCGGGGATAGTCCCACRGGCGGTCTGGATGGAGAGCAGAGATGAGAAAGTTTGGGGGCAGGAGGAGGTCCTTTCTCTTGCAGCCCAGTGAAGAGTGCTACCTTTGCTTTCAGTCAGGTRGGAGGTCACTGAGGCAAGTCCTTCAGCTGAGGCTGCACCTCGCTCCGTATGAGGAAACACTTTTTTACTGTTAGGATGATCAAGCACTGGCACGGATTGCCCAGGGAGGTTATGGAGTCTCTGTCCTTAGTGGTATTCAAAAGCTGTCTGGACATGGTCTCGGGCAGTCAGCACTGGGTGCCCCTGCTTGAGCCGGGTGATAGGACAAGATGACCTCCAGAGGTACCTTCCAACATCAACCGTTCTGTGATACAGGTTGCCCTTTCCCTTCCTCCTTCCCCTTTTGCAATAAGAGATCGTGCTGGCAAGATTCGCTGTGGCAATAGCATGGTAGCCAAGGGTGTGTTCCCCTTCTTGGGAAAGCCTGAGGTTATTGGTAGGGAGGTAGTTCTTACCAGTTTTCTCTAGCGATATTGGCAGCAATGGGGCAGAAGCTGAGGTAGTGTGGGTTCCCTGGCTGGCTTCAGCAATGTGAGGTAGAGGAGCTTGCTGGCAGGAGCTCATGCAGCAGACATGTTTAGGTCATCCCATTAAAAGTTAGGATGTGGGGCTTTGAATTTAGGCTTTGATTTTTACAGTTAGGTCGTGTGGGGTTGAAGCTGGGTGACACAAAGGCTAGGGGAAATCCAGAGAAGGAGTGAAGCTGGGAATCTCTGTGTGGCTGGAACAGWGGGGGATTCAAGCTAAGAAAAGTTCTGAGAACTGTTACCTTGACTTAGGGCCATGCACTTAGTTTACTGCAGCTTGGAAAATTAGTTAAAGCAGAGTAATTTACATACATCTTTGAAAACTAGCTGATGCCACTTTTACTGAGGTTTCAGTCATGTTTCCCTTCTAATTTAAGGTAGACTGTGTGTACAGTCATGGCTTAGCCAAGAGGTGGCAGCAAGACTTGTAGTGTCTGTGCTTTCAAACACTGAGAGAGAATTGTTTAGCATTTTTGAGCATCTGTGTTTGAAACTCATGCCTTGGGAAAAGTGAATGTGTTTGATTCTGTACTGTATCTCATGGCTTTTGAAGGTTTTGTAATAAATACATCTTAAGCTTGTTGATGTATAAAGTACATGAATTAAATTAAGATCTCTTGTTCATTAATGCTTTTTTGTTTTGTTTTGTTTAGCTCTTATTTTGATGAAAAGGGTTTAGTCAGGCAACAGTTGGATTCTTTTGATGAGTTTATTCAGATGTCTGTGCAGAGAATTGTTGAAGATGCTCCACCAATTGATTTACAAGCTGAAGCCCAGCATGCCACAGGAGAAGTGGAAGAGCCGGTAAGTGGAGACCCCCCGGCAGAGGTGATGTGTTTTTACAATGCAAAATGATTTTAGGTGGGTTTTATTCAGCCCCCATGTCAAGAGATGGAAATACACGTGAGTTATGACACTGCTCATGCAGTCAATAGGACAGAAGTAGGAACTCTTTGGAGTCTATGAGGTACACGGCCAAGTTTCCAGATAGTCAGGTATGTGGCTGAGAAACACATGCAGGAGCTTTGTTATCGATGGAATTGAACTTCCCTCTCCTATAGAGTTACTCTCTCCTGCTGGTTAAATTGTTGGTTGAGTTGAGAAATGACCAAGAACAATYGGCTGCTGCAGCTCTGTCGTTCTGTATTTGTGTTAGCTTCTGCTCTGCAAAGGGACACGGTGGGAAGAGAACTGTTCTATTGCTGAAAGGTATCTGTCCTTTCATGCCCATGGTTTCACTGTAACCTGTGAAAGGATTCTGTGGAACTAAAACAAAGCTATTAAATTTAATGTTTATGCACGGGAGCAAAGCTTTATGAAAACTCGCACCTTGTTTGATATGTCAGCTGTCTCATTGTGTGTGTTGAAGCAGATTCACCTTTTTGCATCGTAAAACTAGCAGTTTTATCCAAAGTTACATAAACAATAAATATCTAAGTAGGCATATGTAAGGCATGTTCTATTTGTTAATATATTCACTTACTTGTCAGATTTTTAGTTTGTTAGCTATTTTATAGGAAGACAACCTATATGGGTACTTTGTTCTTCTCTTACCAATGGTTTTGACCCTTCCGTTTCCTCTGTTTTTTTTTTATTAATGAGGTGTTTAGAAAATATTGAAAGTTTTTGAGTGCTCTTTTGATCTAGCCATCTGAAGCAGGATTGTTTCCATACCTTGAGCTGARGACATGCAGCAGCATTGGGTATTAAGCTCTAGGGCTACTTTTGAACAAGCAAAATGGATGTTTCTTCCATTACAGGTAAATGTCTTCTTGTTTTCCAGCCCCGGTATCTGTTGAAGTTTGAACAAATCTATCTCTCCAAACCTACACATTGGGAAAGAGATGGAGCACCCTCACCTATGATGCCCAATGAAGCCAGACTGAGAAACCTTACGTAAGAGGGAAATCTGTAGTGGGTAAACACAAGGAAGGACTGGCCCTGCATTATTAATTGATAGTCTTTTTCAATGTAGTAGTGCCTTAAAAATATAAGAATTACTGCTCTATTTAAATTTCAATGTCTAGTTGTTAAATCCAAATGCTGATTTGGTAATAATGCTTAATATTACCAGTGAGTGCTTGAATAACTGCATTCGTTATCCTTCTGTACAACCTGGAGTAATAACTGATAGATAACACAATGGTGTTTTTATTCTGTAGGTATTCAGCCCCCTTGTATGTGGATATAACTAAAACAGTTATTAAAGAAGGGGAGGATCAGTTACAGACACAGCATCAGAAAACTTTCATAGGAAAAATTCCTATTATGTTACGTTCAACATACTGTTTGTTGAATGGCTTAACTGACCGTGATCTTTGCGAACTGAATGAATGCCCGCTTGATCCTGGTGGCTACTTTATCATTAATGGATCAGAAAAGGTAAGGGATTATACCTTGCACRGTCATCTTTACAGACACTGAAAGTTATGTTACTTTTTTCCGTACGTTTTGCCAGGAACATAAGCACTTTTATTTCAATGTATCACAGTTACTGCGAGTACTCGTAATCTTGTAGAAAGATGGGCTTTTAGTCCTCTGTTAGGACTTTCTCGAGCCACCTTTTCTTCCTCTCCGAGGCATGTCTCCCTTCTTCAGTTTCATAAACTGTTTTGCATTGAATGCCATTAAGTACTCTRGATATTTTCCTTTCCATTTTCAATATTGCAGAACAGCATGCACTCTAAAATGAGGTACTTCTTCATTCGGAGTCTCCTTCAGCTTGTTCACGGCAGTATAGATGCATTTTATTATATGAATAGGTTCTTCCCTCCATTGCTGTGGATTCAGCTTTAGCAAATCATATCCTCTCCATGCTTGTGCCTCACCAGTGAAACTGCTGGTTTTTTGTAATTGACACCTGGGCAAACACAGCAAAAGAAATAGAATTGTATTTTTCTTCTTGGGGAACAAAATATAAATCGGCTTTGACTGTGGGAGCTGGCATTTTAAATTTAAATGCCTGTGTAGCGCGTTGGCCTTGGAAACAGATAGTGAAATTCTTCCATTATCAGTGTTGTGCCTAAAGCTAACATAAATGTCTCAGCACAGCTAGCAGATGCAGTAAGTACATCATAGAGAACAATGTTCTTGGAGTCTTTTGGTTATTCTGTCTTAACTAGGTGTATGTTTTGCTTAATAGTGTATTTTTAAAATGTGGAGTATAATCCAACTAAGTTTGGCAAATTGACTTCATGCTGTGCAGTGCTCTTAAAGTTAAGGCACCTGAAGGAATAGTAGAAGCACATTGTGCTTGTTACTTTCAGCATGTCCTTTAGTCGGTTATTTACTAGTGTTCTTGTTTCTAACACAGGTTCTGATTGCTCAAGAGAAAATGGCTACAAACACAGTATATGTGTTTGCAAAGAAGGATTCAAAATATGCCTACACGGGAGAGTGTAGATCTTGTCTGGAAAATTCCTCTCGACCAACAAGTACTATATGGGTTAGCATGCTGGCCAGAGGTGGGCAGGTATGCCTAAGCAGTGATAACCCCTGCCCTGGGGCTTACGTTAAAGATTGTTTTAGGATTTTTGTTACTGTCCTGTCTCTTCATGTCATTTACTTGCGGGATTTTGAGAAGAAATCTTTTCTGATGCTAAGTTATAAAGAAGGTAAAACWAAATGAAAATGTATGCTGTGTGTCATAGAATATGCATGTCTCTGGGACAAATAATTCGAGGAATACTCAATTTGTGGCAGGTTGTAGGGCGAGGCTAAAAAATAATTTTAGAATTACTGTAAATGAGTTTTTAGAAAATCCAAACAAGTTGTTTCCTGTTTTTTTTATTTTTTGACAAAGGACAGGAATGAGCAGGGACCCYGTCTTTGCTGACGGGCAAGATTTAGATGGGTTTTGCAGACCGCATATTAATTCATATCTAACATCTAACTATGCCACCTGTGAGGGGTAATAAGTGCTATTCATAACTTCAAAAGCAGAAGGTGTCAGTACTCATTTACCGTTGCACTGATGTTTGGAAATCCCCAAACGTGTTCAAAGAGCAACGTTAACAGAAGCCTTACACCACTCTTGCTCCTGATGGCTGGGGCACTCTTGAGTGATTGTCCCTCTGCATCCCACAATGTTTGTTTCTTTCTGGGAGGGGGAAACAGCTGCTTGAATAATCACGAGAATGGAGCGTYTTACACAGTGGATTAGAAAAACTGGGCTTAAGCTGACAGAAGGAAAGTTGAAGGTGGATAGGTTTGCTCTTTGCAAATACACAAGGAGAGAGAAAGGATGCATACCAGTGAATGAATAGTATTATTCAAACTCCTTTGTATCAGCAAAAACCTTCCAAGTTTTTGGAGTCTTTTGGTTATTCTGTCTTAACTAGGTGTATGTTTTGCTTAATAGTGTATTTTTAAAATGTGGAGTATAATCCAACTAAGTTTGGCAAATTGACTTCATGCTGTGCAGTGCTCTTAAAGTTAAGGCACCTGAAGGAATAGTAGAAGCACATTGTGCTTGTTACTTTCAGCAGTTACTTTTCAGTTACTTTGTGCTTGTTACTTTTCCAAGTTTTTGCAGACTTCTAAAGTTAGAAATGTTTTTAAAATAAAAAAGTCACTGCTGGAGTAAGGTTTCAGAATAGCTCCTTAGTTGACCTGCTGAGAAGTCATGGTTTCTTGTAGTGCTTGAATAAATACACTTATGTTGTATCATCCAAGTCCAGAGAGATATTTTTATTTAAAGGCAAGATCGTTTAAGACTAATGTATGTTTTTCCCCATCTTTTCAGGGTGCGAAGAAAAGTGCTATTGGTCAGCGCATTGTAGCAACTTTGCCGTATATCAAACAAGAAGTCCCCATCATAATTGTCTTCCGTGCACTAGGCTTTGTGTCTGACAGGGACATTTTAGAGCACATCATATATGATTTTGAAGATCCGGAAATGATGGAAATGGTAATATATGTTAAATAAGTTATTTCCTGGCTTGAGGTTTGGTGATGTGTAGGTGTTGCTAATCATCTTTCAAAGTATTATTCATTTTCCAATTGTAATTTATTACTTTATTATTTTTGTGGGTTGTCTATTAGAAATGTCAAAAGTTCTCTGCCTAAACCTATTCTAATGAATATTTTAAGTGAACAAAGTGCAATGGAAATTTTAAAGAGTTAATACGTATTTGGAGAGGTAGCATCTTACGCTGCTGCTGTTGACTTTAATTGTAAAATCCCCATTTATACCTGAAGCAGCAACGGGCCTAGAATGCACTTGAATGAGAACTATTTTCTGAAGTCTAAACTACTTTTTGTGCGCTTCCTGTGTGCTCCGTTACTGTTTTCTGCTGCTCTTGAAAGAGCTACTGTAGTACAACCAGAAAGACCTGGATCAGTAACTAGCAGTTTCTGAAAAGAATCATCAGCAAACTACTAGTTTCCTTCAACCCCAACAGGCACTGGATGCTACAGGATTTTGCTGTATTTTGTGCATTAGGTCAAACCTTCTCTGGATGAAGCGTTTGTCATTCAGGAGCAGAATGTTGCTCTAAACTTCATTGGATCAAGAGGTGCAAAGCCAGGTGTCACCAAAGAAAAGAGAATCAAGTACGCTAAAGAAGTCTTGCAGAAAGAAATGCTCCCGCATGTTGGTGTCAGTGACTTCTGTGAAACCAAAAAGGCCTATTTTCTAGGGTATGTCAGTATTTTCTGTCACACATCTGAAAATGGACACTGAATACAGATTTTTTTCACATATATGTATTATGATTGGAAGAACGCACTGAATGGGAGTTTGTTTTTAACCTCAGTCTTCTGGATACTCAGTGATAAACTTTAGGGCACTGGTATATTTTCCTAGCTGAGAAAATGCGAATGCTGATAAAATAGAAAAAAAAATTGAAACAAAACAAGCCTCCAACGCATTCTGGATCTTAAGTTAGATGTGATGATAGTGATAAATCACTCCTTTTGACATTCCATGGCATAGACAACATATAGAGGTTGGTAGCTAATGTGTAGATAACTACTGATAAGCTGTTTGTAATGTAAATCCACTCTTTAACAGTACTAGCACATCCTCTTGATCGCTGCTTATTGGTATGCAGATGAACCATAGCATCAGGAGACTTACCATTTTACACCTGATTCCACATGCTTAAACATAGCCCATGTTACAGTACAGGACAGGCACGTAGCAGAAGAGGCATTGCCACCATGCTGTAAATACTAACTTCTTTCTGTAGTTATCTGAACTTCCAGTGGGTCATGCACCTCTAATCACGTACGTGCTGAAGAGGTATGTTTTAGGACAGCAGTATCTTAAAGATCTAGAATGGACAACTTTTAGGAAACAGCTCACTGATTTATCTATGAAAGCATGTGATCTTTGTTGTGAATGTGTGCTGTCAGTTGAAAACATGAATTATCTTGCTTGCTTAGGTATATGGTTCATAGATTGTTGCTGGCAGCACTGGGAAGAAGAGAGCTTGATGACAGAGATCATTATGGCAACAAAAGACTGGATCTTGCTGGGCCACTGTTAGCTTTCCTCTTCAGAGGGTAACTATAATATATACATTTTCTTYGGATATAAATTAATGGTAGAGGCATTGCCAACTCTGTGCTTCTAAATCAATCAGACTATTCTGTTGCGTCTGATATCTGGTCTTGGGCAACACAGCCTGTATCTGGTTATGACTTTTTCAGGGAGCGTGTAAGTTTCCTCTAATAGCAAGTGGCTAGCATCAGCTTGTTTTGAAGCATATTTTGTGCATGTTCACAAACAGGTTAATTTGTTTTGGTGTTTCTCCCCCCTCCTCCTCTAGTTACAAATTACTTRCTTTTGTTCAGGAGGCCAGTGACATTTTTTCCAAATAGTGCTGGGTAGGCTGAATTGCTACAGTACTGTTTAATCATGTTTCTTGGCATCTTCTCCTACAGAATGTTTAAGAATTTGCTGAAGGAAGTGAGAATATATGCACAAAAGTTTATTGACAGAGGGAAAGATTTCAACTTGGAACTGGCGATTAAAACAAGAATTATTTCAGATGGTTTGAAATACTCATTGGCAACTGGAAACTGGGGTGACCAGAAGAAAGCTCATCAGG
This sequence comes from Oceanodroma leucorhoa, assembly GCA_030449065.1. NCBI lineage: Eukaryota > Metazoa > Chordata > Aves > Procellariiformes > Oceanodroma > Oceanodroma leucorhoa. The sequence continues at coordinate 2,160,540 of JASVER010000020.1, forward strand.
CCAGAGCAGGAGTATCTCAGGTACAATAGCTGAATAAGGCATGGTAGCATTTGTCAGGTTTACGTAAAAGTGTATCTGGAAGAGTTTAACATTGCTTGGCAGCCATGCGTGTCGTATGTTAAATAGAACCGTTTTTAAACGGAAACTTCCATAACTGAAACAGATGAAGAGCCAAATAGTTGAGTCTGGTGTGGGGTTTGAGTTTGTTTGTTGTTGTTTGTTTTTGGTTTTAGCTATTGTGTTCACTGCAAAACAGTTTGGTGTAACTCCTGTAAAGACTTTTTGTGTTAGAGCGTATGCTTGTGTGTCTCGTCAAGTCCTAGTCCCAGGGAATCTTTAGGGAGGATGGATTTCTTTCCTTTAATTACTTCCAGTGCTTCACAGGTGGTTAAAGAAACTTGATTGACACCTTGTGATATAAGTTATGTATTCCACAGCTAATGATGAGGAGCACTGACTTTATTAGCCCACAGCAGTGCTTAGTTGAGCTTGTTTCTCACAAAGGTGGAAAGAGGTGAGAGTTTTTAAATGCCAGCACATTTTGTTGTCTGGARAGCTGGTAAGATCATAATTTGGGGAAAGCAAAGTTAGGTGAGGGGTGAAGGTGGTAGATGTCCCTGGATGGTGTGTTGTTGGTGTATGAGGGGCTTGTTTGCTTTTTAAATAAACTCTCACATTTCAGGCTGTAAAATTACATTTTGTCAAATTTTTGAGGAGCCTTGAGTAGACTCTGAAAAGGATGTAAAAGCTGGTTTGCTCCTAATAACTCAGTCGTCTTAGTGTTTCAAACTAAGTTTGAAAAGATCTCTGTGTCATTGCACTGGCAAGCCCTCCTGGGGAAAATGCAGCTTAAAAAGTATTTTTACGAGTATCACTCATTCTAGTTACCTGATCAGAGTAAGCTATACTACAAAAAACAGATTTTAAGGGTAAACTTAGTCTAAGATTAATGGAGGTGAACTAGAAAGCGTAGCTAACAAAAATCAGAGCTATTTTAGTTCTTGTGGAGTACATAATTTCTAGAGGGCATTAATCCCTTGCTCTAATGTATCATGACGCCTGTGAACAACACACTCAGGAAGCTTTGACTAACTGAATTCCTTACTATGTGCAGGTGTTAAACCGCCTGACTTTTGCATCTACGCTCTCCCATCTGAGACGCCTGAATTCTCCAATTGGTAGAGATGGTAAACTAGCAAAGCCCAGACAGCTGCACAATACGCTGTGGGGAATGGTTTGCCCTGCTGAGACTCCAGAGGTAATGAAAGTAATATTTATGTCAGTACTTGCTCATGCCTAACTGCTTTTATCCGCTAGTCGTTTTATAGCCATGGCACTTGTGATGATCGCTTGCACTTTTTTTGAAATGCTGACATGAATATTTAGCTTCGTAGTTGAATGGTAGAAATTAATAAAGTAAATAGCATGTTTTGTGTCCAGTTCCTTGAGGACTCAAAGTTTAAGTTCTTGGATCTTCCTGGAGGAATGTCTTGATTTGGAAATGCAAGTTAACTTTGTGTTTCTACTAGGGTCATGCAGTAGGACTTGTGAAGAACTTAGCCCTGATGGCTTACATTTCTGTGGGGTCTCAGCCATCCCCAATTTTGGAATTCTTGGAAGAGTGGAGTATGGAAAACCTGGAAGAAATATCTCCGGCAGCAATAGCTGAGTATGTGCAAATGACACTGTTTAAACAGCCTTAAGCTTTTCATCCTGCACAACACTTCAAGGGTCTGGTTTTGTGGGTTTTGTTTGTTTTGTTTATTTGGTTTTTGTTTTGTTTTTATTTGTTCTGTTTATTTGTTTGTTTTTCCCCTCTTTCTAGTGCTACCAAGATATTTGTTAACGGCTGCTGGGTAGGAATACACAAAGATCCAGAGCAGCTCATGAATACCCTAAGGAAGCTCCGTCGTCAGATGGACATCATTGTGTCGGAGGTACAAATTTTACATCTAGAGTTTGTGTGTCTTTTGAGATGAGAGCGCATAATACCTTGATGCTACTTTGCAACTCCAAATAGTGTTATTTGCAAGTCTCTCTCTAAACATACTTCACATTGCTTGTTTTTTTTTGTTTTGGGAGTTTTTTTGGATTTGGTGCTTTTTGGGTTTTTCTGGTTGGTTGTGAGTTTTTTTGTTTTGGTTGGTGTTTTTTTTAAGAGGATCCAGTTGAAAACACAGTTGAAAACAGTCTCTTGAAATGCATCTGTTTGTAGGAGTGTTAATGTTTGTTCTGTGCTGCTGGTAGCACCTGTAAGGCTTTTGCTTTATGGAACTTTGTTATCCTATTGTGTGTTCGGTAGTTTTGATTCCAGGCTGAGACTTTGTACTCATGGGATGCTGCTTTCTTGTACAGGTCTCAATGATTAGGGATATTCGTGAGCGAGAAATCCGCATCTATACTGATGCCGGCAGGATATGTCGACCTCTTTTAATTGTGGAAAAACAGAAGTTGCTGTTGAAGAAAAGGCATATTGACCAACTGAAGGAACGAGAATATAACAATTACAGGTGAGGTGTGTTCCTGAAATTCAGCTGAATATCTGATTTTCCATCTTGGAAGCTGCAAGTTCCCCCAGATTGGAGAGAGAAATGTTAAAGCTTTGTGCAACACAAAGATGCTTTCTCTGCCTCGTAGCTTAATTAATTTTTTATTTTTTTTTTTTACTACCACTGCCTCAGTGTGATGATAATAAGCGAGGCAAGTCCTTGTTCTTGTTACTGCTGAAGAGACCCGTTTTATGTGTTAGTTGAGTATTTCAGGCATTGGTTATTCAGTTGGCAGGATCTCGTGGCCAGTGGTGTAGTAGAGTACATTGATACACTGGAAGAAGAGACTGTGATGCTGGCAATGACTCCAGATGACTTGCAAGAGAAAGGTGTGGCATATTGTTCAACATACACACACTGTGAGATTCACCCATCGATGATCCTGGGAGTATGTGCATCTATTATCCCTTTCCCTGATCACAACCAGGTCAGTGCATCACTTCTGACGTCCTGCTTTTAAAGTTGATAGAAACCCACAGGTGTATGTGTAAAGAGCTTTATGTACATATATACTGGTCTTCCCTTGTCTGTCTAGTCTCCCAGGAACACATACCAGTCTGCTATGGGTAAACAGGCTATGGGAGTTTACATTACAAACTTTCATGTTCGTATGGATACGCTGGCACATGTGTTGTATTATCCTCAGAAGCCCCTTGTAACAACACGCTCCATGGAGTACTTGCGATTTAGAGAGTTACCAGCAGGTATGTTGTCAGTTAATGTTTATTAAACAAATATACTACTGTTTTGTTTAAACTATGTCACAAATGTTGTGTGTAGAATACCTGCATATTTAGCAAATGTATGTAACTTAAAAATTAATTATAGGTTAAATGTTAGCTTGTACCTGGACACATAGACTGCAAAAAATACATTGCTAGTGTTGCAACTGAAACTGCTTTATCCATACAGTCTGCTAAAATCTAACTGGAAAAATGCATTTTCTGTATTGGTATTTGCTAGGTTCTTCACAAGGGGTCACTCTTGACTCTCTTTTCTACCCAAAGCTGCATTTGCATTTTTGTGTGTGGAACATGGAGATTTTATCTCAGAAAGGATAGAACACCTTCACTGTAGAGAATACAGCTTATTTTGAGTTACAAGTAATGCCTGTCTCATGTGTGTGAATCCTTTCAAAGTATTTGCTCTGCATATTATAGGTATCAACTCGATTGTAGCCATTGCATCATACACAGGCTATAACCAGGAAGACTCTGTCATCATGAACCGTTCTGCTGTTGACAGAGGATTTTTCAGGTAAGACTTTGTAAATTTTTTTAATGGCTTGGAAGAAAAAAAAAGTATACTGAGTTGTCTAGAGGCTCAAGAAAAGTTCATCTTATGCTGGAAGACACCATTCTCCAAATCTTTCTAACCCGAGAAGCTTTTCATTTTTTTTTTTTTTTTTTTTAACGGGGGTGGAGGGAGCAGCACAATGAAAATGGTGAATGTGTATCTTAACAAAACGCAGTGAGGAATGGTTCATTCTTTGTGTAACCTGACTTCCCACTCTATCTTCACAACTCTTCCATTTTGGTCTTTATTATGTTTACTGTTCTTTGTACGATGGTTAAATGAAAAAAATACTTGGGTTCTATGCTGTTATACTTTCATGTAACTCTTGCCAGTTGTAAGAACTCCTTAATAGCAATATTGCAGCTTTGTAATATAGTTTTGTCTTTAGTAGCATGACAGTTGCTACCAGAGAGGATTGGCATGTTCCTCTCCTTRGTAGGAGCTGCTGTTGGGACAACTGGCAACTGATGTGACTTTGTGCATTTATAGTTTTTAGATGGCTGTGGTTAGCTGCATAGCTGGTCAATGGGTTTCTAGTTTTGTTCATTTTCTTTTGTCCAAGTTGAGGCCAAGGAGTGTGTGCTTGGTATCTTGGATCTACTGCCTTCCTATGTAGAATAAGYATGAGACTATCAGACTTCTATGGCTCATGTGAAGCTTTTATAGAACCTCCTGTGTGCATGGAAGCAATAAATGTGGATAATATTTATCTGAAAGGCTGTGGCTTTGGTGTGCTGGCGACTGAGGCAGCAAACAAAAACCCCTAAAGCCCCAGAAGGAACCCATATAAATTGAAAGTGTTCCACTACAGCTCAGTTGTACTGAGTGTGGCACTGCAAGGTGGCAGTAGAAGCCTAAAAATGCTTGCAAAATGGCAGGTATAAAGAGAAAAGTAATATGAGAATGATATGATTATGATGTGAATAATCTTTAGGAATAATTACTTTTGAGATGTCAAGCAGATCCGAAGGTCTCTGCAGTTCATCAAAAATTAGCATGTTATCTATAGGTACTTTGGCAATATCTGAAAAGTGACTACCAAAATGCCATCTGAAACTGGTTTTTGTTTGTTTGGTGGGGTGTTTTTTCTTTTTGTTTTCCCCTCCTCAGTGATGGTCAGATTAACAAGACTTTAGAGGAAAGGTKGTGTGGTATATGAACATTATTTGTTTTGGTTGTCATTAGTAACAGTAGCCATAATATGTGATAAAAGAATGATTATAGTGACATTGAGATACACAGATGAGGAAAAATGATGCTGGTTTCACTGGAGAAGGCTTTATAACTTTGTTTCAGATCTGTGTTCTATCGCTCATACAAAGAGCAAGAGTCTAAAAAAGGGTATGACCAAGAAGAAGTTTTTGAAAAGCCCACACGGGAAACTTGCCAAGGTAAGATACAGGCGTGTATGAAGACTGAGTTTTTAAATTAAATTTTTGTAGGCAAGGTTGTTAATATTGTTGAACTGATTCAGTCTTTATTTTGGGACATAAAATAGCAGAAATGTCTGTATTAATAGCAAAATACATCAGTTGAGACATTTGCATAAAATTAACTTTAGACGTTTTAGCAGTAGTCTGAAGTTGCAAGCCAACTTGTTGAATTTCTACGGAACATCAAAGTCAGTATGTTGAAAAATTTGGGAGTCTACTTTTTTTTTCTTTTTTCCCCAAGGTATGAGACATGCAATCTATGACAAACTTGATGATGATGGTTTGATAGCACCTGGGGTACGTGTGTCTGGGGATGATGTCATCATTGGCAAAACAGTAACGCTGCCAGAAAATGAAGACGAACTGGAAAGCACTAACAGACGTTTCACAAAGAGAGACTGTAGCACTTTTCTGCGAACGAGTGAGACTGGTATTGTAGATCAGGTCATGGTAACCCTTAACCAGGAAGGATACAAGTTCTGCAAGATTAGGGTGAGCACTGATGTGTGTGCTTTCTACTTTTAATCACTTTTGTTCTGTATTTAGGTTACCAACTGAATGTTTTCCTATGGCTTACAGGTACGCTCTGTAAGAATCCCACAGATTGGAGATAAATTTGCCAGCAGACATGGTCAGAAGGGAACCTGTGGTATCCAGTACAGGCAAGAGGTAGTGATTCCCCCCCCCCCTCCCCCTTAACATTTTATCTCTGGTCATCTTAGCATTGGAACTGCCTTGAGTGAGCTGTCTGTGGAATATCTACTCAGGTGCAATATATTGACTTAAATTTAGCTAAAATATGTTTAGAAAGGGACACAGCTGCTTCTTACGTCGTACTTCAATGCCTTTGAAATGCTTTAAAAGATTCAATTTGAATCCATGCAACTGCTTTTCTTAAAGCTGAYATTCTGGGAAGTACTGACTGTTTGTTTCCCTGCTCTAGGATATGCCCTTCACCTGTGAAGGCATCACACCTGATATAATTATCAATCCCCATGCCATCCCTTCCCGCATGACCATTGGTCACTTGATTGAGTGTCTTCAGGGGAAGGTGAGAAGAATCTCTTATACTGTGTGTCTGAGCAATATGAATTAAAATGTTTTTTTTGGGTTTGTTTGTTTGTTTGTTTGTTTTTGTTGGGTGTTTTGGTTTGTTGTTTGTGTTGTGTTTTTTTTTTTTTTTTTTTTTTTAAGATACTACTCCCTGGTAGGTATTAATCCACTAAAAAATAAGGATTGTTCTCCAGTTACTTGATAGCAAAAGCAGGTTTCTTGGGGAAGACCTACAGTCCTGTAATTTTGTCCAGCAAGTCAGACTACAGTGTACTTTCTCATCTGTTGCTTTTATTCTAAACACTTCCTGTGACCTAGAAAAAGGAGGAGCAAAATTGTTGATACTGTGTATTTTTTAAAATCTCACTATAAAATGTGTAGCTGATAAAAAAGCAAGGTATGGTACTATCATGGGCATGGAATCTCAAGTTCTGGCATTAAGAGTTAAAACTGTTTGAAACAGCTTATGTTGTCTGACCAGTCCTTCAGGAATCTGACCAGCTTTTGCAAATCTCTTCTCTGTAGGTGTCCGCAAACAAGGGAGAAATTGGTGATGCTACACCTTTTAATGATGCTGTCAATGTGCAGAAGATTTCCAATCTTTTATCAGATTATGGCTATCATCTAAGAGGAAATGAGGTATAATCAAAATACCAATTCACTGTAGTTTTTTTAATACACATTTGATGGATAGTAAGGCTTATGACTCAGTGATTGTATTGACTACTTTAGGTCCTCTACAATGGCTTCACTGGTCGAAAAATCACATCACAGATCTTCATTGGTCCTACATATTATCAGCGGCTGAAGCACATGGTAGATGACAAAATCCATTCTCGTGCAAGAGGGCCAATCCAGATACTTAACAGACAGCCCATGGAAGGTAGATCTCGGTAAGGATGTTTATTAGTTTCTATACAGTGTTTTCTTTTTATTTGAAGTTTTTAGCCCTAAAAATTAGCTGCCTCAACTTTGCAGCTAGAACTTAATTAGCTCACCCCAATTAGCCACCCATTTTCATGTGTTTGGTTTAAGATGATGTACTGGGTGCAGGTGTCAAGGTTTTGGTAGCAGGAGGTGCTGCTGGGGTGGCCTCTCTGAGAAAGGACCAGGGGTTGCCCGGTGCTGGACACAGCCACTTACAGCTGGCTCCAACAGACCCACTGCTGGCCAAAGCTGGGCCCATCAGTGACACTGGTGGTGCCTCTGTGGTAACATATTTAAGAAAGGGTAAAAAAATGCTGCGTAGCAGCTGTGAGAGAGGGATGAGAAAATGTTGAGAGGAACAGCCCTGCAGACACCCAGGTCAGAGAAGGAGAGGRAGGAGGTGCTCCAGGTGCCGGAGCAGAGATACCCCTGCAGCCCATGGAGAGACCATGGTGAAGCAGGTTGTCCACCTGCAGCCCATGCAGGGCCATGGTGGAGCAGATACCCATGGTGCAGCCTGTGGAAAGCCCACGTTGGAGCAGGCTCCTGGCAAGAGCTGTGATCTGTGGGGAACCCATGCTGCAGCAATCTGTTCCTGAAGGATTGTACCCCATGGGAAGGGCCCATGCTGGAGCAGTTTGTGAAGGACTATCCCATGGGAGGGACCCCACGCTGGAGCAGGGAAAAAGTGTGAGGAGGAAGGAGGAGCAGAGAGGAACTGTTATGCACTGACTGCAACCCCCATTCTATCTGTGTCGATGGAGAAGGGAGGAAGGAGTTGGGAAAAAGGAGTAAAGTTGAGCCTGGGAAGAAGGTAGGAGAGAAGATGTTTTTAGTTTTGTCTTTGTTTCTCACCATCCTACTCCATCTTTAATGGGCAATAAATTAAACTAATTTTCCCTATGCTGAGTTTTGCCAGTGATGGTAATTGGTAAGCAATCTCCTGTTTTTATCTCGACCCATGAGCTTTTCCATCTTATTTTCTCCCCCCTGTCCTGTCGACATGGGGGAGTGAGAGAGCTGCTTGGTGGGCAYCTGGCAGCCAGCCAAAGTTAAACCCACCACAGATAAGTACAGAATTATTTAATTGTTTACCTCATTTTGCTATACGGTTGTGCTGTGGCTGTTAGCTCTCCAACATCTGCTTTAGAAATGCTTAGCAGCAATTACAAATTATTGTGTTCGCATTCTCCCTAACAGTTTTATTGAGGTGTTAGAGGAAAATTAATGCACAGCTTTACTCCTGCCTTGTAATACTGCTGTTGTGTTTCTGGTAAGTTACTTGTTCCACCAACAAGAACTGATGTATTTTGCCAATGAACTCAAAAGTGGAGGTTTTTTCCTTTTTTTTTCTTTTCAGTGATGGTGGCCTTCGTTTTGGAGAAATGGAACGAGATTGCCAGATTGCTCATGGAGCAGCCCAGTTCTTGAGAGAAAGATTGTTTGAAGCTTCAGACCCTTACCAAGTCCATGTCTGTAACCTCTGTGGAATCATGGCGATTGCAAACACAAGGACTCACACCTATGAATGCCGGGGATGCCGTAATAAAACGCAGGTATGTGTGGTTTTCATCAGCCAGTGTTGCTCTTTGTGGGTAAGAGGAAATGCCACTCGGGTGAACAGGAGGATAGGGAAGTAAATATTTTAAAAAGCACTAGAACAATTGCTATTTTAGTTTCGTAACTGTTTTAAGTGTTTATAGTGTCCTAGTTAATTTGGATGTTTCCTTATTAATTTTCCAGTGTTGGCTTGTCACTTGGCAGGAAATGCTGTTCAAGTATTTTGCAGTGCAGAGTTTTCAGAGACTTTAAAAGTAAATCCTTGAGAGCTTATTTTTAGAAATAAAACTCAGAATCACAGTAATTTAGAGCCATCACCCTTGTGACTGTCCCCATGAAGATATTTATGCTTGCAGAGCTGGATCCCCATGGGAGAGGTCTTTTGTGTTGCACTTTTTTTAAAAAAAAAAAAAAAAGCTCTGTAGTGTGTGCTTGGTTACAGAACTATGTCAAGGGAGAGTGGCGGCAGAGAAAAAAATAGTTGCCTTAAACAGGCTTGTTCTTGTGCTAGGGACTGACTGCTGCAACTCTTAACAGTGGCATTGGGGTTATTAAAGAGATCTTAACTGCATTTACTGCACATCAGGCACACACTGCTATTGCATGTGTTCCCTTGTTAAATGGCTCTTGTTTAAGAGCAGGTTTTATCATTAAATATGTGTTCTGGATAGCTGCTGTGTAGCCTCTGTAGACAGTCTCAGCTTCCCTCTTGCTTTGTTACTGTCTGTGAGCAATTCTTATTAAATGCTTTCATGCATAACTTCAGATTCACTTTTGAGCCAAAAACTTGGTAGGTTATTTGTGTAGAGGGTGGTGGAAGCTGATGCTTTAGGAGTGCTTATCACAAGCCTTTTGAAATCTCTTTCCAGATATCTTTGGTTCGGATGCCCTATGCCTGCAAACTGCTCTTCCAAGAACTGATGTCTATGAGTATTGCACCTCGTATGATGAGTGTTTAGCCTTTAAAAGGGTTGGGTTTTTTGGTGTGGTTTTTTTTTTTTTTTTTTAAATGATGAGACTGAAGTGCTCAGGTTTTGTTTCATTTTGTGTAGGTTGCATTTAAAAACAGTTTTACTCATCTGCTATGTGCTGTTCAAACGTATGTTTATTTCCTGTAAATAGAAATAAAATTTGTAATCAAACTTGTGAATCTCTTTATTTGTGTATCTGTGAAAGAAGTGTGCAAGCAAATCGGTAATCAAAGAATAGGGGAATTAAGAGGGAATGATTAGTGAGCTAGAAAAAGCCAGAGGTTGCAGCTTTCCAAAATACTAATTTAAAACTGTGCGTAAGTGAAAGTCCTCACATCACAGCTCCGCACCATCATCTGTGAAAAAACAAAAACATGTTATGCTCTGTACTGTTCCAAGGGGTGATATCACAACAGGGGCAGCAGCACAGTGAGTGAGTTAGCTGATGGCTCAGCTGAGGGCGAGACCCGGCAACTGGGTCCTGACCCCCTCCTTCCTCCTTTCTTTCCTTCCTTCCCTGCTGCAGGACTACAGCAGCAGGGGGATGGTAATAGATGGCATGTTTCTGTGCTGAGATCACCTGGAGATGGGACATAGACTACGTAATTGTGGACTGCCAGCTTATTGCTTAGCTACAGCATGCTTACTTGAGAGCTTCCCTACAGCTGAAAAGAAACAGCTGTGACATGTGGTGTGCATATAAGAAATAAACCGTGAGGCATTATATGCCGTACTATAACCTTGCAGTACTGTGAGAGGGGGAGTGAACATCTTCTATTCTGGGGTATAAGTGTGCTGCTCATGGCACAACTCAGTAAAACTCAATTTCATTCACATCCATAAATAAGATGTTTGAAAAGGGATTAGAGACTAGCTTAAAACCTTTAGCAAAGTGCCTATGCATAAGTGATACTGGGATTCATTTTATGCTCTTCTTTCAATGCCAGGTGCTGTTAATATTCTCCTAAAGGAAGTCTTTCAGCTATTCAGGGATATAAGGATACAGAAAGTCAAGACTGTATCATTCAGATAAAGCTACTGGGATTAAAACTAAGGATTATGTCCAAAAGTGGATTTGGGCAGCACAGTATTCTCTAGCTGGATGCTTTGTTCCTAGTGCCTCTACCTCTAGCGTGGTTACAATTACTGTTCCAGCTCTCCGGATTTATTCTGAAGCACATGTGGCCTTGGCACTAAGCCGCCCTCTTTGCAGCTGGAATGAGGGTGGTTGGTTTGCCATCAGTTTTGCACGCAGCCTGGCAAAGACGGCCTGGGTTTGAAAACTGGCTGAGGGCTGGAGGGTAAAGGCTTCAGGTCTTGCCTAAAGGCCTGCTGTGGCATATCTGTCCCCTCCTGGGTTTGACGCTCCAGCACGCAAAGAGAATGGCAAGGACTAGGATGTTTGCAGGATGGGGAAGAATAAGGTGGTGCAGGGATTTAAGTGCTCGAAGTTCCCCCTCTGTCTTGGGGCTGGTTGTGCCAATCCTGCTCCCAGGAGAGATGGGCAGGTTTGGAAGTGTCCTGAGAACAGTGAAAGGAGGATACAAATTTAGGTCTGGAAAACCACTGAAAGTTGCTTTGTAAAAACTCCAAAAGGTGTTTTAATTTGTTATCTTAATCTCCAGTGCTTTATAGCACTTGGGGGGTTATTTAACAATCCTTTGAGAACTCTAGCAGCTGAGATTTGCTGGGAATGTTTTGCCAAACCCAGTAAAAGCTGCATGTTAAACTGATATATCTAGTGTGCATTTTTTTTTTTTTTTCAGAAAGCATTAAACAGAGGTGGTCCTTCTATATCAAATAACTGAGTAAACTGTTAGGGGAATGAGCTGCTGAGTGTTCAACCAGACTACCTACCTTTGGTCAGGGCTATTTCATGCAGAGTTTCCACAACATGGATTTTTGCAGAAGCTGTTGCCTCTCCTTTGGCATTTGATGCATGACACTCATATTCTCCAGCATCCTCTTTGCTCAGAGGAGATATCTAGGGGAAGAAACACACCCCCATCCCCCAGTAAGTATCTGGTGCATAGGTGGAGGTGATTCTGTTTTAAGGTATCTTTATATAACTTGTTAATTGCTTGAGACATAATGAGATGAAAGAGTGCATGAAGTAGCAGTTAACCCTTAGGGACCACACTGACTGCATGATTTCTTCTGTCTGCTTTAAACAGTCTGGTTCAGATTGCGGTGGCTCTCTCCAGTAAGGTTTGGGACAAGCACCCACTCGTGTGGATCAGCCTAGCTTCTTTCTCCCCTGCTAGGCCAGATCACGTGTGCTGTAACGCTCCCTCCTTTTCTTTTATTGTTTACTTGGTTTGGAGATGTGTCAGACCACTGCATGCTTGGTAAGGGGAGGGAGGCAGGGAGAAAAAGTCTTCCTACAACATGCTGCATCCCGTAAGTCAGTTCAGCAAAATCATCGGCTCAAACCTTTCCCTCTCCTTGTTTCCATCTCTGCTTCTGTAGGTGGTGCAGGAACCAACACTGAGCTGTGCTCCCCTGCTGCCAGCTCCTCTGCAGCTGGGAGCCGTCATACTTGCAATTCCTTCACTGGGATGCACCCTACTGCTTCCCTCTGACGTGTGGCGATCGCTGATTAGCCTGCAGGTACTCAGGAGGTCTGCTGAGTGAGAGCTGATGGCTTCTGTGCTGTGCTATTCTGAGGCAGGTGATGTGCTTTGCTGAGGAAAGGACAGTTCTGCCAGATCTATAAGGGCTCCTCAGCTGTGGGTGTTTCTTAGGGATGCCTTGCCTCTGTACTGATTCCTTCCTAGATGTGGAGAGGGTCTCCTTCCCACTAATGGCAGCAGGAAAGTAATGACATACAGAAAAGAGATCTTTTATTCAAGTCTTGCCTTCTCTGATCCTAGAATGCATGCTTCTACAGCACCCTAGACAGAGGTGAAAAACTGCAAGGGGTGAGACCAGAGCCAGCAGCCACCCTTACCCTTCATGTGTAATTCACACAGGTTGTTTTCCTCTAAATGCCCTGTCTGTTGCCATGTATCTTCTGTACTGTTCTTTGTTTGTGAGTTGTTTGCAAACTACGCTGTACTGTTTGTGCAGCTCTGTGCATACACAAAGTACTTACAAGCACCCAGCCGGTCACTTCGTGTTTCTCAGGGCCCCCTCGGGTCTGGATAGCCAAGTTTTCTCGGTCCCCAGGTAGAAGCTCCATCCTCTGGACACCATACTGTCCCCGAATTATCTAAACAGAAGGGCAGAAAGGTGTGAGAACTTTGGGGCTTATTTATGCTAGAACTGTTCGGACTATACCTGCACACAGACAAGATCAACACTAGTTTTACATGAATGGGTTTTATGCAGGAGCAGTGTTTTTTCTAGTGCCAGCATTTCACCTTATCCTCCATGTAGTGCAGCCCCAATACCCCAATGCTTCAGCGTCTGCACTGGGGCTACGTTTTCCTTGCCTCAGCAGGAATGGATAGAGCAGCACAGCTTTCTGGTGTGGACGGTGCTGGGCAGTGGGGTGTGCAAACATGCTCTGCACCGACGGTCTCACAGAACTTGTGTGCGTGTTCCAAAGGGTGYGTTTAACCCATCAAACGATGCCTGTGCTGAATAAGGAGGATTTGGCTGCCTGCAGCTGCTCGTAGCCATACATCAATCCAGTTCAGCAGGCTGGAGCAGCTGCCTTCTGGCTTGGGACTGGGAGGACAGCAGGAGCTGACTGTTGTCCTTGTTTGGAGAGGCTGCCCCGCAATTTTCCTGATGATCAGGCTTTTTAGCATGGCAGTAGCAAAGAACCAAGTGTCTGAATGTTGCTCATGGAATGGGCTCTCCCTGCATGACCTATCCTCTTCCCAACAGGCCAGGGACAGCCCTGCAGGTTTCTGCTACAGCAAACCAGGTGGTCCCTCCTGGTGGGCGCAGCATTGATGAGAGAGCAGCAGTGCAGTCATTCCTCAGTGCTGCATATCCGAGCCCAGAGCATAGCACAGGATAAGTGGTGCTCAGCCATTGTTATCACCAGGTCAAGCAGTCTCTTGGCCATGAGGAAGAGGCACGAAAAGCAGAGCAGCACTGACAGTCAGTGTAAACATGGTGTCTGCTTTTAAACAAGCAGAAAATGCTGCCTGGGTCAACAAGCCTGCATCGTATGCTCACCCAACAGTCTGCTCTGGGTCCCCCATGAATAGTTTGCTGTCTCAGAACAGAGCAATCTCTGCGCTAATCTCTTTTTTTTCTCTGCAGTATTCTTAATCTAGTATTGCTTCAGCTTAATTTTAAGACCCCTCCCAAGCATCCACAAACCTGCGGCATCTGAAGAGGCTACAGGGGCCATGCAGTGGCTCTCAGCCCTACGGCTGGGATCCTCCCTACTCAAGACTGGCCTCTGCCCTAAGCCAGGTGTTACCAGTGCGCTGCCAAAATCAGCACGCTGCCGGCTAACGGAGATGACCACCCCATGCGGTTCCTGTGCCTGATGTGGATGAGTTCTGTCCAGCCACCTCAGAATCACTGCCGCTAGCAGGGTGACAGCGGGTCAAAGGACATTCCCTGCGTGCTCTGAATACCAGACGCTACCAAGAGAAACACAAGTCCTGTTCTGCCTCGGGATGAACAAGAGTTTAGAAAAAGATTAAGCAAAGCCAGATGTTTGGAAGCAGACAGAACTGYACAGATAGGAGAACTCACCAAAGATGCGTGTTTCTAAGGAGGGATCTGCTATGGCCTTTATGCTTTCCAGGCAGTTTCAGCTGCCTCAGGTTTGCTATGCTGTAAGAGCTCCTAGCAGGGCCTTTACCTTGTTCCAGATGAGGACAGGGGTTGGGATGCCCATGACTTCACAGCTCAGGTAGATCTGTGCTCCTGTCACATTCCAGATGTCTTTAGGAGGGGTCACGATGGAGGGTCCTTCAAAAAGGGAGAAATGCTTTTAAGCACTGTGTGACTGTAAGCCTGTCTCCTTGCTAGCCTTTTAAGTGGGGCCAGTCACATCTGATGGGTTTTGAGAATAAGGTGAAGGGGGGCCCTGGTGGAGCAAAGCTTGCTGGACTGATCCCACACCACAGCACTTCCCTCTCCAAAGCTACACATGCACCCAACCTTAAGCTGTTCAGGCTGATGGGCACTTGCCCCAGGTGGAAACTCATGTGTTGAGCAGCTCAAGTGATCGGCCCATCTACTTGCAAGAGGTCAAAGGTAAGATAGTGTTTGTATTCTGTTGTCTCAGGGGCTGGGCAGGACTTTACAAATGGCTGCCTTTGCTCACCGTGCAGCCACCAAGCGCATCGTTGACACTCAGCTGGCATGGAGGAGAGGACCTCCCAGGAGACAGGGTGGGTCCCGCTCACTCTCCCATGCCACGCGGAGCTTGGCCAGCTTTGCAGCATCCTTTTCCCCAGCATAATTTTAAATCTGCAGCAAAGCCCATGGCAGGTGGCTAGCAGAATTCAGTGTTATGCTGCTCCTGTTTTACCTGTGTGCAACACTCAGCCAAAGGAGGCTGGCTGGAGGGTGGCAGAGCTCTCCTTGGGGGGAACCTGGGAAGGGACCAGGTGAATGCAGAGCTCCGTTTTCCCCGAAGAGCTCCAATCCCTGGTTAAACAGGGAGTTGTTTCCAGAGCCAGATGGGAACAGAGCTGTTTTGCAGATCTGTCTGGAGATGTTTACCCCTCGGGCTGGGAAACATTGGAGACGTAACCCATATCCCAGGAAGGGAAGAATGCCTTTTCTGTTCAATCCCTCTTTAGTGGGACTGTTTTGCAAAATGCAACTATTAATTCCCCACAACAGAAAGTGCAGACCAAACACCATAGTGTTTATTTCCACTTACTGATAGCTTGAAGAACACAGGAGATTTTCCCCTTCTGCTCTGAAGATGCAAGCAGTAAGAGGAAACTGAAGCTCCCATTAGGGTCCACCAGGAGAAGGTATTTCCTATGCAAATAAGTACTCCAGAGCCAGCCTGACTGAAGCCCCTGGGTACGCTGGCTCACAGACCATGGCTCATTCCCAGCCCCATAAAAGAGGGGCAGATTTGGGTCCTGATGCTCCTTCTGGGGTCCTGAACATGCACTGACCTCAGCCCTGCACATGCACTCCGCCCTGCAGCAGTGGGGAGCTGGTTTCAGGTGCGTCCCACTGCACCATCTTCCAGCAGAAAGCTGGAGTCTTTTTTCCCCCTCAGGATCTGGGGGCAGAACCACACTGGTATCACCAGCCAGAGGACATCAGCCATCCCTCTGTCTTAGCACAAGTGATGCCAAGGTGGTTCCTCACTTCTGAGCAGCTGGTGTGATCCCAGAGAAGTGTTTGCTCTTCTTTTCTGAGACCTCCCTGTCCAGGAATGACTGCACACAGCCTGCTGGTGGGAAGCTACTAAAAGACCAGGGGTGGCTGCAATCCAAATTCTCTGTTACAGAGGTGCCTCAGTCCTGGTTTTAACAGGAGGTAGCTGCATAGAAGCAGGGAAGTTTTATGCGTAGCCCCAGGTGATGGTTAAAACCACACCTAATGATCAGTACRGGCTGGTTTCCTGGCAGACATCTCAACCCAGGTGCTCCTCATCTGCACAGAACTGAGTCTCAGCTGAGAAAAGGATTTAAGTAGCGTTTCATTACATTGCAACCTGTCGTTGGTTGTGCTGCTGCACGAATTGATTCCTGTGCACTGGCCAGGAGAGGGGTGCGTCGGAGTCACAGCACCCTTTCCCATATGGAAGGGTACTGGAGTTATCCTTGCTCCATGTCTCCCAAGGCAGATCCATACCTCCAGACGGTGCCCAACTCTGCACTCAGCAACACCCCGCTGGAGGTTGTTCCCCCGAGTACARCCGTAGCGTAGCCCAGTGGGGTGATCTGTGGGGCTAGCACCCCCAGCACGCCCCAGCCCGCAGCGCTGCCTGGCCCCTGCGCAGCAGCAGGGCTGTGGCCAGCCCAGGGTATCGCCATCCCCGTGATGGGGCCACCTCAGGTCACGCACTCCGCTCCCCTTCCCCAGCGCAGCCATTTCCTGCACAGCCCTGCTGTTCTTTTTCTGGTGTCCCTTGAACAATAGGGACAATAAGGCGCCTGGCAGCTCCGGTGGGACCCGGCTGTCCCCAGGCGACTTAGCTCGCCCCATGCTCTGCGAGGACCTCCAGCAGATGTGCACCCAGCCTAGGCTGCTGCTGCTGCCGCCTGCTGCTCCCGCCACCAGAACCCTCCACATGCAAGGTGCCCTTCCTAGGGCAGAGCCTGGGGCCTGTCCCCGAGAGGCAGGGCTATGTTTGCCCCTGTATGACACTGTTCTCTTTGTCACCAGTCACTGGGGTTCTCCATGAGGCAGGAGAAACACAGCTGCCCCCAAATGACCACCAGCTCCCACCACAGAAAAGGAGAGATCCTGATTCTTACGTTAAAAGCCAGGTGGATTTTAAGGCACTGTTATGTTTTTCCAGGATCTGGCTCAATTCTTCCCTGGTTGGGAACTGGCAGCATTCAACGCACCACTAAATCCACTGCCTGAGGTGTCTCAGTGTCGGCTGCCGCTGAGCTTCCCCCTCTGCCAAGGGCCCGCGCACCCTCTGCCCGTGGATGTTGGCTCGCCCTGCCAGGAGCAGGCCCTGCCAGGATTCTTCTGCAGAACTGCTGGCAGGGGAAAAGAGAGAGGGAATTTCTACCCACCTCCTGGACGAGGAGAAATTGTTTATCTTCCCGGGAGAGGGGAATTGCCTGCACAGCTTCACAGCAAAGCTCCGGCTGGCTCAGCACACAGCCCCAGCACAGCGAGAGCCTGGCCGTCAYGAGGCAGCCCTGAGCTCGGGATGTACATCCTGATCTAACCAGGAGGAATGTGAGACTCTCCCTTTGGCTGCAAAATGAACTGGGAGCATTCACAGGCCCCCGCCTCTATCCGGCACAGCCCTGAGGCCGGGAGGGAATGCACATCCGGAGAGATGCAACAGTGTCATGGGAAGAGTCAGTGTGGTCTCTCGGGTTATTTGACTTAAATCCAGACAGCCACAACCCTAGAGCTGGGTTTTTTCCTCCACTAAAAATAAATGAGAAAGGCCAAGAAGTCAGCAGATTTAAAGTCAAATCACGACAGGCCACAGCAGTAGCTAGACTCCCACCACAGCGAGCTGACACCCAGGTGCATGGCAGCCGCCCTGCTTACTGCCTCTTTTGGTCCCACTCACGCTCTCTCCCACAGTCCCCCGAAGCAGCCAGAGATGGACAGGGGACACGGCAACCTGCCACAACAGGAGAGGCAGGGGCTGCCTGAGCCTTGCAGGGACTTCAGAGGATGTGAGGGCATTCCCTCCTGCAAGTCACCCCTCCTGCTTCGGGGGTCCTTGTGAAGGGAGCAAGGCCACCATGCGCTCAGCAGGACTGGAAACAAGCCCACCTTGTACAGAGCAGATGACTTGATTCCTGCCAGCCAGGAGCCCCTTGGCCCTTATCCTACAGCCTGCATCTTAGAGGCCTTGCTGCTCCGCCTGCAGCACTGCCCACAAAGGGGAACGTTTCTCYGTCTGCTTCCTTCGGGCTGGGGACTTGTGGGTTGCACCTGCTGATGAAAATGCTCACCACCATCAGTGTGGCTGAGTGGCCTCTGCTCCCCACCCGGGACCGAGCCAGGGGCACCGTGGATGTAGAGGATGCTCCCTGCCAGTACTTGCCCTGACTGCGCAGGAGCTCCCCGGCCAAGAGGACAGTGCAGGCTGTTGATGGGGATCAGCTGCTCTCCGCAGGCGCTGCAGGCATTTCCTCCCCGCTCTGCCCATTGTTCGTAAGACAAATAGCTCTCCCTGGCCCGGGAAGGGGCTTATCTACAGAGCCAGCGAGCTCATTCACCCCGGGAGAGGAGCCTGAAAGCGCAGGGGTTGTTTTTTCTGCAGATCACAGGGAGCTGACAGCCTGCGTTATGTCAAAAGCAGCAGCCGGAGAGGAGTTCCCACTGCTGTTATGTATGTAGTTGCTTTTCTGCCACAGCAGCATGTGGCAGGGCCCGCGATTTTCTCCATGAGACTATGGTTTGGCATCAGTTCCCAACACCCCTCCTGCGCCGGGCACCTCTTCTCTGCTCAGYCGCAGCAAGCAGAGGTCTGGCATCTCCCAGCCCACCCACCTGCCCCTCGCTGGTACCAGGGTGGTCTATCACAGCTCAGGGTTAGCTGGTCCTCRCTGATCCTCCTTTAGTGTCCACACACAAATAAATCACACCCCAGCAAGCAGAGCACTAACTTTTTTGCTAAAATCAAGGGGGCTACAGGGATGTCACTAAAGGCAGAAATAAGCTCGACATGAAGCACTGCGGGGTATGCCCCGGCACTCGGGTATGTGTGGGAAGTCCCCACCATGAACACACGAAGCCGTGTACCGCACGCTGAAGCTCGTGCGGGCGCCAGCCTGGTTCCCAGCCAGCCCTCCTGAGCACTGCACCGCCGTGCCACAGCCCGGGGTGAAACAAAACYGGGAACACTCCCCGTGAGACAGCAAATCAAAGCCAAAGCTAGACATGCTTCACCCTCACAAGCTCTTGCACGTCTGAAAATAGATCCACTCCAGTCTCCTAAGTTGCTGGGAAAGTATTTTCCCTTCAAAATTACTTTATATGGAGAAAGGGAAAACTTCCGTAAGCAGCGTGTACTCATTCTAGCTGTCATGGCCTCAGCTGTTCCCTCCCAGGTCAGTGCTCTGCGAGAGGCAGCAGCAGATGGGAAGTGCAAGCAGCTTCTGTCCTTCCCCACTCCCAAAGCTGCCTGCTGCTTTCTGGCAGATTTACAAGCATCCTTCTTTACCTCYTTCTGAAGGCATTTCTCCCCCTCCTGTAACCTGGCCTTGAAGAGACTAAGGAGTTACAGAAGGAAGCTCCGAGACATCCAGACCAAAGGAGATGCTGGATGCTCAGTCTGTTTGGATGCTCCCACGCAGACTTCAGCAGCCCAGTGACCCTGGAAAGGCTGCAAATGTGAACGGCAACTTTGCCCCAAGCCCTGAAGACTAGAGAATGAGTCAGCATGAGGCAGGCCCCAGGCCACCATCTACCTGCCATGGATCTCCTCCTGCTTCCCACCCCACCAGGCTCAGCACAGAGCAGACCGGTACAGCTGGAAATCTCACCCCTGCTGTTTTACCACGGTTTGGGAACGCTGCCTCTAGAGACCTTGTGCATGACCTTTATATGGCTACTTATCGGTCCTCTGTGGGGTTTACATGTAGGTGGGAGGGAGAAGAGGGCAGCACTGCAAAGAACAAATTCCCAAGCCCTTTCCCCCTTACCTAGCACGCAGGATGGGTCTGCRCTGGCCCTGGCGTTGTGCCTAGAGAAAAGGCAGTGCCTCTGCATGCCCCGTGCCCAGCTCAGTGCTCTGCCGCATCCAGCAGTGTCCTCAACGCAATCAGAATCTCAAAGCTGGGGTAATGGGGAGGCCAATGTGGCTGAGGTTGCTCTGAAGCTCAGCTGCAAGCTTATAACCATACTTACTCCTGGAAACAGGCAAATGGGGAAAGGGCAAGCCCATTGAGCGGAGATGATGCTGCCCTTGCTAGCAGACTGCCACAAGCCAACCTCTCTCCTGCCTTTTCCCCCCATCCTGCCCTTTTTTCACACCTCCCCTTYCTTTTGCCAGTCTGTATGCTGTCCCTGGCAGTAGCTTTCTGCAAACATGCTTGCTGCTTCCCAGCCATATCTGGATGCGTATTTGGGTTTTTTTGTCCCGGATCTCCCCGACAAGCTCTATCAAGAAACTTCTCTCCTCCTGGCCATCACCTCCCCTCTTCTCTTTGTGTGACCCTTGGCTCAGTTTTACTAAGAAAACTGTCATTGTGGCACAAGGAGGACCACGAGCTAAAGCCTGGAAAGAATGTGAAAAGCTTGCAGTGGGAGACACAGAAACAAGGCATGGCAGTGTTTATGCACGGAAAAGCAAGTAGGGCTTTCAAAAGTCTGCCCTGATTACACTCGTTACGTGGTAATCTCCTATTTAGTATGAACCTTAATCAACCTCAGCCCAACAAAGGATTAAACACATTTTTTTGAACACAGCATGCCTTTCCAGCAACAGAAAAAACAAACATGGAGAGGAATTTGCTGATCTGTAATCATTCCTTCCTAGTGATTTTGGATATGCTATGATGACTGAGAATGAAGACACAGGTGAAATATGGGATCCTCTTGGGCAGTGGAGGTGTTTGCATAGTCCCTGGCATACTGGTGTTCTCCAAGACTCTGAGCTGCCAAGTAATATATTAAACAGCTTCCCTAACAAGATTTTAGCACAGTAACCATAAAAACTCAAGCTCCAGTGAACCAAAACCTTTTCAAATAACTAAATACCTTTTAAGGAGGAATTTATGGCTTATCCTATAACAAGTGGAAAAACCCAAAGTTACAGATGAATTTTAAAAATACAAGCATAAAGCTTCAGCCCTAGAAACTCTGTCTCAAAATCCCAATGCACGGCATGCTGGAAAAGCAAGCACCACACCGAATCACACCACATCCCCACACCATGCTCCGTCTGAAAGGACCYCGTTGTACAAACCAAAAGGTGTAAGCCCACCACGCACCTGCGCAACTCTGCTCTGCCACGGACCCTCTGGACGCAGTACAAAAATGCTGGCAAGACCCACCTGCAAATGCATTGCTTTCCTTTGCGGTGGGAGAAAGCAGGTAGCAAGCCACTGCTGCAAGACCCCCACTCCCAGCTGATGCAGAATCGCAAACCAGCTTCCCAGGAGAATTAGGGAATTCAGTTCATTTCCAACCACAGATAACTTAGCAAAAACTTGTCTAAATCTCTCTTGCCCCAGCAAAGAAGAAAGCACTCATAAAATGTGGATATGCTTTTAAGTCCCTTAAAATCCAGSAAAGGAAGAATGGGAGGAAGGAGCTAAAGCGATCTAAGCCACTTGTTAACTAAAAAGCACAAATCCAAAAGATTTTCTTGCAAAATGTGATTGGGTATAAACTATGCTYTCTGATGTCTAAAAGAATTGGGAGCCTTTGAATTTAAGGCAGCTGTATCAGGAGAAGATGAGCCACTGTCAGTGATAACAGCAGCCTGCCATCTCCCAGAAGGTTCTCCCCAAATCCCTGTTTCTGCTCTACTCTGGCAGTGGATTAAAAAAAAACCACAAAAACCAAATCACCCTCAAAACTAAAATATTTCTGGCAAAGCCTCAACAGCTGAATTTGGATGGAATGAACTAACAGATGTGATTTATGTTTCTTGTTTTAAAATTGACCTGTGGGAATTTGGCACCTCTTTGTCTGCAGCGCAGATGTAGCTTTATGGGACACTGAGACACCAGCAAAGCAAAACCACTGCTGGGGTAAAGTCGCAGGAATCTGGGGGGGTACACTTGCCCCTGCGGCTGTCAGTCTCCATGACAGCCTGGCAGCCACGATCCTGTGTCCATCAGCCCATTTTTTAAGCCCTGCACCCACCTTTTCCTGAGCCCCAGAGCTGACGGGTGGCACCTTAGCAAAAAAACCCTTCTAGGAGGGATGCTATCTGGGCTTCTGGCAAGCCAAAATGATACCCCTCTGGGGGGACAGCTCAGCTCCCGTGACTGGGATCTCTTTGCTGGTGAAAGAGACGTAGGCAAGTTTAGTGCTGGTTACAGTCAGCTTTACAAGAATCTCTCTCCTGGTCCTGCTGTTCATAAGCTCTGCAGCCTGTGGGATGGATCCTGCAAGGTGCCGAGCCCTCGTCACCACAGGGCAAACCCCTGCACGTTCCCAATGCTGGGAAAAGACTTTCATGGAGCCACAGAGATTCCAGCCACGTTCAGATCAATAGAAATAAAGCAGGTTGCTTGGCGAGCCAGCAAATCTACCCCTCACCCAGAGAGGGGCCCTGAGCTTCTACCTCCGAGAGGTCTTTGTAGGTAGGTGCAAAGCAGCACCAGTTWCCTGGAGGGCGAAACGCTGTCATCTGATGTCCGCCGAGAGCTGCTTTGTGGTACGCTGCATTTGGGCAAGAACAGGTGCTTGACTTCCACCAAGAGAGAAGTGAGCATAAAATATAGACAAAGCCTTGACTGACAATGGCAAAACAACCTGGAGACCCCAAACCTGCTGGAACAAGTATCAGGGACTTCAAACCATAAGGCTTTTGGGCTGTAATGAGGCAACTTCAGCAGCCTTTCTGGCAGTCATGACATGTCCCTCGAAGCAGGGATTTGCTGGTAGCTAACGATAAGAGAGACTCAGGGKTATGGTACTTGTCCCTTCTTGTGCTGGCTAGGCAAGTCCGTGCCTGGTMTTTTTCAGCTCAGTGAGATCATCATGCCAAAAATCTTGCCAGCTTTTTGATGGGGGTTGGTGCTTTGAGGTTGTTTTTCTGCCTGGCTTGAGCTGAGCCATGCAACCCGAATTCTTTATGCCAGTTGGCTTTGCATGGCAGTGGGTACCATGGTCCTCCTGCCCCAGGTCCTACATGGCTGTAAATAGCCTCAGTACATGCACTGCAAAATTAAYTTCAGCCTAAATTACTGAAGCCACCAACTCCGTCAGAGGCTCTTCTGAACATCTGCGCACAGCCAGGTGACGGCAGCGGGCAGCTCCCTGGCAGCCTCCCCTCCTGCCAAGGGGACCACCCCAGGTGGCACCTCCGACTGCCTGTACCTGCTCTGCCAGCAGTCTTCTGCTTCGTGCCCGGGCCTGCCCTGCCTGCAAGAGCTGGCAGCAGACCTGAGCGTGGCTATCCATATTCATAGGCAGAGAGCAAAGGGCCAATCCATTTAAAGGCAATGCTGGGAAGCAGCTGGAAAACTTCACAGCATCCATCTCCTGCGCGGCCTCGGCACTGGGGTTAGCTACAAAGAGGCTGCTGGGGCACGAGGGTAGAGACGGGATGCGGGTAGCGGCTCCCTGGCAGGGAGCGGGGCAAACCCCGAGCCAGCTGTGAGGGCAAGTGCGAGGGCACAGCACGAGCCCAGCTGGGAGGGAGCATCACGGCATTGCTGCGTGCTCCCCCAGTGCAAACACAGGCAGCTTTGCCGTGCCCTGCTGACACAGCACCGACAGCAGCCAGGCAGCCTCAGGGAGTTGGGAATGAGGTAGGGTGCCTTTTTCCAGCCGTTCCCAATGGTCCCCCTGCCCACATGCAACCTGCTCCAAGTGCAGGTATAGCAAGGGTTATTTCCATCCTCTCAAACTCTTCTCAAGTGTGCCTTCCTTTGCCCTCCAGCAGGAAGTTTTGGCTGCAACGGAAATACCTTTTCTGCATGGCTTCACTGTTTTTGTACAAAGAACACAGGCGTCAGATCTGAGAAGTCAGGGAAACAAGCAGCAGAAAGAGAARCCCAAGGACAGGGTCAAGGCAAATTATGTAGGGCCAAGAACCGGCTCCTTCCTTTTGCTATTTAAGAACAAACAGCCAAGCTGTTCCCAGTCAGTGGGCAGTATCTCTTAGCAAGCAAAAACTGCCAAGCATTGCACAGAAAACGCCGCGATAGGCACCGTGGTGATTTCGGAAAGCTCAACTGGACATGCATTTGGTCAGCTTTGTCAAATATAATTTTAATGAACTTTTATCCCCTTGGAAACGCATCTACGGTGGAAAAAGATGTGTGTCTCAAGGGGTATTTTGCATGTTAAGCTTCTTCTCAGACTCGATCCTGATAGTCCAGCGAGCGCATGCAGACACCTCAGAGCCCATCTGCCACGAGCAGGAAGCCCAAGTCCCCTGCCCCCCAAGGACTTCTTTCTGTGCAAAAGCTGTCACACAAATGACTAATGCAGGCAGGACTCTGCCTGTTTGTGGTCTCTCTGTGCAAGATCCCCCTAGACAGCACCTTAAGGAGATCACGTCCGTTTGTGGTGGGAAATGGCAAACGCCAGAACTTCCACTCTTTGACTCCCACAGCATTTAGTTTCTTTTAGAAAGCTAGAAAAGTGCTGTCTCCTATCTGGAAAGGTACTGAAAGGGGCTCTGCCCTGCAGGGCTGATGGGATGGATGTCCTCTCCTGCCATTGTTTCAAAATCAGTGTGGAGATTACTACTGGCCTCTCCTCCCTACCCAACAATCCTAACTGCCAGGAGGCCCTGAGCACTACAGAAATACTTCCAGATGTCTCCCACGTGTGTGGGCTGAGTCCCTGCCTCAGCTGCAAGCTACAGGTCCACAGCACGATGAAGGCTCTCGCAGCCTCAGAAGAGTCAGCTGCGACACCACTGCTGAGCAGCCCACGTCTCTCCTGCTCCCTTCCCCGAGATGCTGGGTCAGAGCTCTCCCAGCAGCAGGTTCCAAAAGAAGAGCAGCTTCCCAGAGTGACAGAGGAGGGGACATTTTGCCAGTCACTTGGCACCACATGCTCCAGTGAAGTTCTTAAATAACAGGTAACAGCCTGCAAAGGTGTCTCACTGCACATCTGCACACCTGAAAGGACCTCTTCTGAGGAAGGCATGCAGTTTGTGCACGGAGTGGCTGTCCCGCACTGTGGTCGTCTTCAGAGAAGCTGCCACTGTGACAACCAGAGGATGGAGAAAGTCTCACGGGAGCTGTTTGAGGCTGGTGGGTCRGTGGCCTCCCACCATCCTGCCTAGTGGCTCGTGTTTGCATTGACCTCATCAAACTCTGTCTCCATAGTCTGGGTCAAAGCCCCACCAGGCCAAGCCAGAATCCACTCTGGTGTGGACACAAGGAAGTGCAGCCAAGGGTTGGGGCAGTAGCTTACACTATGAGTATCAATACCTGTTTTGCCATGAACTCCTGGGTGATTTTGGGCAAGACAAGTGAGAAGGCAGCCCTCTTCTCAAGTACACGCCTGAAGCATGACCTCAGACATCTTTCAAACACATCTGCTCACTCGGTCTGGGCTGGCAGGGCCAAGAAGCAGCATGCATTTTTAGGACTGCTGTGACTGCCTCCCGAGTCTGCTGGGCAGGAAAGGCTCCTTCCAAATGCTAGACGGAGGCCCAGACAGAGGCTGTTCTTGGCTCATCACACATTGGCCTGAGAGCTGAAGCTCATTTCCTCCAGGAGTTAACACTCTGTACCACAATGTTTCTGGCTAATATATAAGCCTGAGATTTTACACAAGGTTTGTGAAAAGCCAGGCAGGGCATTTAATGAGCAACATCAAAGTGCATAACTCAAGCCTTACCCAGCCTTTCACGCTTTCCTTGGGAGTTTCAGAAACATTGTTTTGCAAGATACACTTGGCCTCAGTTATGGGAAGAAAGAGAAGGAGGAGGTGGAGGTTGTGACCCTACACATACTGTGTTTATGAAAACACTCCTCCAGCAAAACGGCATTGGCGCTGCAATATTGTCCTTGAGGCGTTCAGCAAACGGCTTGTGTGCTATGTCCCACCACTCCCTCCCTCCCTCCCAGCAAAACCCCCTCTCCTAACTGCTCGCCTCCAGTGAGCTCAGAAGCCAGGATTTYGAGTAGAGGCTCCACAGCAGAACAATTTCTTCCTTGAACACCATACCTAAGCAAAATCTTGGGAAGAATCGAGCTCCTGGTTGGAAATGCTGCAAGTGCAAACCGCTATGTGCAGATCACAGGAAAAGTCACTGCTTGTTTTCATTTCGAACCAAAGCAAGCCAGTGAATGTTGGCTCTGAATTTCTGTGGCTTTCACATCTATTTAATCATTTCCTTTTCTCACTGTTTCCAGTCTTCCTCTGCCGAACCCTCCCCTGGATGGCTCAACCCTTTTGTCCCATGTCACAGCATCCCAAACTGCAAGCTGCAGGCTAAGT
Organism: Oceanodroma leucorhoa; assembly: GCA_030449065.1. NCBI lineage: Eukaryota > Metazoa > Chordata > Aves > Procellariiformes > Oceanodroma > Oceanodroma leucorhoa. Next base: position 2,187,003 of record JASVER010000020.1, read on the forward strand.
ATGAAAAGCTGTGCAGTGTAGTTCCAGCACAGCTGGAAGCTAAGAGCGAGTGGCTAAGTTTCCTGCGTTTCTGCGGCTGCCTTACTCCAAGTTTAGGCAGCATCATCCGACTGGGACTCTCGAGTCCATTTAAGGTGGTTTTGAAATCATCTCGACTTTACAAATCAGCATCCYGATGGGATACAACAGTACGAGGAGCACGTGGGACCGGCTTTTTCACCGTGAACTCAGACAGCAGAGCCGGACACCTACCCTCCCGAACCGCGCCCGCCGCCCGGCCCGCCCCGCGCCGCACCGCACCGCTCCCGCCCTCTCCCGAGCGCTCCGCCTGCGGCCGCCGGCCGCCGCTCCCGCCCCGCCGCCGCACGCGCCCCGCCGCCGCCCCGCACCTTGCTCGCAGGCTCCCTTGCTGCGCTGGCTGATGGCGGGCTCGCCGCGGCTCTGGGCGCGCAGGCTGGCGGCGCGGAGCTGGCAGCCGCTGCCGTAGGTGAGCCCGTCGCTGCCGCACACCGGGTAGCGGCTCTTGCAGAGGCAGACCCCGGGCGGGCCGGCGGCGGCAGCGGCAGCAGGGGGTCCCGGGGCCGGGCCGCCCTTGGCCTTGCGGCGCTGGCGGCTCTTCACGCACTCGAGGCCGGGGGCGCAGCGCCCTCCCGCCGCCCCGCCGCCGCCGCAGGCCTCCCCCTCGCCGCGGCCGCACTGCCAGCAGCAGCCGCAGGCGTCCCGCACTCGGCCCAGCGGGCAGCCCCGCGGCGGCAGCGCCGGGCTGGGCTCAGCCT